>SZYD01001674.1:0-64857 GCA_009363875.1 Mikania micrantha | reverse complement strand
ATCAAGAACAAACCATTTATTTATCAGAAATCAATGCACACACAATCAGAAACAAACATATTTCAATCGACCGCCATTTACAGCCGTCGGGACCGCCGGCCGTGGTTCGCCGACTGCCGTGGTTCCCCGACCGCCGTGGTAGCCGAAGGGTACCAGCGGGACTGTTAACAGCCGCCGATGGGTAGAGGTGGTTCGTGGACAGGGGGTAGCACAGAGAGAGAGGTGGTGACGGCGGTGGTGTGAGGCGGTGGTGTGAAGCGGGCAGATGAGGAAGTGAACAGGGAAGATGAAGGCGGTGAGAGAGAAGAACTTACCGGAGGATGACGACGGCGGTGGTGTGAAGCGGCGCCGGAGGAGCTACCCGATGGTGATGCGTTCGATCGTGGATGGCGAACACAAAGAGAGAGGCGTTATTTGGGATGATATTTTACCCCTAGGTGTTTTGATTTCATCAGAGACTCATTTTCAAGCTGAATGGTTCAGATCTAAACTGAATGATTTAAGAGGCCATTTTTCGGTGATGAACAAACACCCTACCTCTGACCGGTTCAGAGGTACCTCTTAATGGAATGATTAAGAGGCAAACAAACAGCCCCTAAGCATATAATACTAACAACCAAAATATTTTATAGGTTATATAAAAAAAGTAAGCATCCTAACTAACAACCAAAATTATTTTATAGGTTATATAAAAAAGTAAGCATCCACTAAGGGTGTTAAAAAAAAAAACTAAAAACCGTTTTAAAACCAAAATTAAATCAATATTCATAAGCAAACCAAATTCAAAGTTTATTCGGTTAATCAACTAAACCAAATTTAGATAAAATTTATTATTTATATAATATAATATAAACAATGAATCGGTTCATCCGGTTTTTAACCAGTTAATTTGTTTTTTCATTGGTTTATTCGAGTTGCAATCAGTTTGTTCGGATTTAACCGAAACCGAACTGAATTCGGTTCGGATGACCGAATTCTCTAATACAGTTTGGTTTGGTTTTTGGTTGAGCTAAATAAATCCAAAACTGTTTAAACCGAACCAAATTGACCTTTTAAATCGTAAACCGAACTGTTGAACATCCCTACTTCCAATACTAACAACCAAAATTAAGTATCCAACACTAACATATTCGATTATATAGGTTATATATTTCTTAGTTTTTTTACTCTGTTGGACGGTCTATGTATTTTTGCATGTTTTTGCAATCTTTTTATGTGGATGTATCTCGTTAAAATTACTTTTGTGGTTTATAATTTTTGCAAACTTTTTTTTAGCGATAATATATATAACGTATATAATCAATATACTTGACTATAATGATATAGGCTATTGAAATATATTTTTGATGTTGGATATTTCTATAGAAATTATTTTTGTTATTTTTTGACCAAAATATTTGAATATTTCCCTTTTCTTTTGTCCTTTTTTGTAATGAGTTTATTATAAATTGACAAAAATTGCCTTATATTAAATGGGTAATTTGATGTTGTTAACATGGGGAGTAAAATGGCAAAAAAAAAAAAAACAAAAACCACAATGTCAAATTGACAAAATTTGAAAATTGGATGAAAATGACTAATTCAATGAAAGCACAAGCAAAAAACGGCAATTTACTCTTTTATTTATATTAACAATTGAAGAAGTGTAACAGTGGAAACAAGATGAATGGGCTACTAGAACCTGAATGACTTTTAAATCCAGCACAGTGGATCACCCATTTGGATGAAAAGTATCTGACAAGTAGAAATGTAAACAACTTGACTCGAATCTCATCTCATCTTTTTATGATTTAAACTCAGCTCATTTTGGCTTAAGAGAAATTGAGTTAGATCTAGGCTTGTAAGAAAATTTTTAAGTTCGAGCTTAGTTTAACTTGACTCGTTTATTATTAATTAATTAATTTATTTATACATTTTTCATTTTCAAGTTTATATGTGTGTGTATGTGTATATATATGATTTAGTTATAAATAATTGTTTAAATAAATATACACTTATTACATTAAATATATAAAGTATGAAAGTAAAGACTCAATAGCGCGAGTCGATTTGAGCTAAATATGTGAAGCTAGAGATTGATAACAAAACTAACCATATTTTAGGGATCGGCGTTGATAACTAAATAAATCATATTTCAATGCTCAAGCTCGTTTATATAGTTGTTTAGGCTCGACCTGAGCATGTTTTTAACGATATTATCTCAAGAGACTCATGAACAAGCTTGATTATTTACCCCTAGTTAAATCCGTGACCTTCAAGGGACTCATGAACAAGCTCGTTCATATAGTTGTTTAGGCTCGACCTGAGCCGTCTCTTTTCCTCGCGTCCCATCCTTCTTTGCTAATGGATGTCTTTTCTCTTTTCCGGTGGTTTCTATCCACCGGACCAAGGTCAAGTATGCGGCTTCCTTGTTCTGACCATTGTTCTTTTGCTTCATGCAATCCCAGCATTAAATGCTCCATATCCAGCATTAAATGTTCTTTGCCAAGCATTTAATGCTTCGTTCCCATCAAAGGTGACGGGCCATCATGCCTTTGTACATTTTTAATTATTTTATTGCTAGTAACACTCTTCACCCCTAGTTGCAAGACACAAACTATCAGTAATGTATTATCTTAGCAATGACCGGGTCACATAGTGATAAGGTAGACCAATATAATTTAAGATGTCATTATCAAGATGATCAAGATTTTATAATGAAAATTTCAAGCATGCATTCAGTCACACATACTCACGTTCACTTGGAATACGATTAAGCTCTTAAATTTTTGATCATATGTGTTTTGGATGATTTCACGTTAGTTTACCGAATTATGATTCGTATTCGAATTCAGTTATATTTTTGTGACCTGAACCCCCTTAACGTTAGATTGGTTGATTCAGTTTATTCCCTAAGTTGTTTATTTAATTATTTAAAAAGTTTCTAAACAAAATCTATATCTATGCCAGTATTCTCAAAACTTACAGTCATCCATGCAATGTCATTTACGACACTAGCTGAGGCTTCATCAACTCTACCTGATGCGCATGGTAAAAATATGTCAGCTTAGGCTAGTGAGTTCTAAGTTTAATAAACATCTTTTTATTTCAATTCATATATTTCAAAAAAGATATCATAAAAACACGCATCAATATACATATATCATTTATAACGAAAACGTTCATTTAAACTCTGTTCATTCGAAGATACTTTGTTTTACCTTAATGTAACTCTGTTTTACCCAAAGGTAAATCTGTTTACCCAAAGGTGCTCATTACCCGAAGATAACTATGTTCACCCGAAGGTGCTCTTTTACATGAAGGTAACTCTATTTTACCCGAAGATAACTCTATTCACCCGAAGATACTGTTTTACCCGAAGGGTAACTATGCTCACCCGAAGGTGCTCCTCGAAGGAACTCTGTTTACCCGAACGGAGCTCTGTTCACCCGAAGGTGCTTCCAAATCTCTTTTAAAATTTTATAATAAGCACCGTAGTGCAAAAACTTTTTTCAAAATGTCTTTATCTCAGACCTATACACCGGCATTATCCTGTTATATAGAAGGAGTATAAGACTACACATCTTCGGTATACCAGGACCATGTCTTTGTTAGTATATGAGACTTGGACTTCTTGAAAACTCTTTTAATAAACTCTTTTTAAAACAAAGATTCGAGTTGCCTTTTATAATAAAAAAATACGTACAGAAAATTCGACATTATCCGACTTAACATTAGTATAAACTAGAAACATCTCGGCATCAATATAACATCATATATATCAAAACATTATCAATATAACATACACATTAGCCCAAAGCATTTAAAATATTTATAGAAACTCACCTTTGTCAAAGAAAAACTTTTACTATAGCTTCTCAAACAACGCGTCACTTATACGACATGACAACTCCCGAGCACTTTCTAACAATGCCGATACTATTTGTTCAACCTATTTGGTGATTTTAGAATGTATTTGTTGGTTTGAATAGAACTAGAGTCAAGTGACATTACTTTGAAACGAGTTTTTGACGTCTATTTATAGGAACTGGCACTCAAATCGAGACAGCAAGGTGTCGACACCTCACCAGGACATGTGGAAGCCTCTAGGACACGTGTCAGCCCTTGGGGACACTTGGAAAAGGCCTGGGACATTTGGCACAAAAAGAAAAGATTTTTGCCTAAGAACCGTAAGAACTAATAGAAATTTGACATAGGCATGTTACAAATATAAAAAAACAAAAATGCAGCATAAAAAACATAGTCCAATACATAAAAAACAGAAAATCCAATACAAAGAAGAATCTAGTACAAAAATGAAAAATCAGTTAAAAAATAAAAATCTAGTACACACACAACAATAAAATGTATTACAAAAAACAAAAATACAGTACAAAAAACACAAAATCTAGTACAAATAAAGCAAAATTAAGTAAAAAATCCATTGCAAAAAAATAAAAATACAATACAAAAAATGAAGATCAAGTACAAAAAAAATGAAAATTTAGTACAAAAAAATAAAAATGTAGTACATAAAACAAATAATGCATTACAAAAAAAAAACACAAAAATCCAGTAGAAGAAACATGTAAAGAAAAAAAAACGAATCAATCTATTACAAAAAATAAAAATCTAGTACAAAAAATATGAGGTTATACCTAAATTATTATGCCACATGTCAAGCTGTTATTTGTTAATCTTCGTAGACAAAAATCTCTTCTTATTTGATCTTTCCCTATAAAACGAAATGAAAATTTTTTTTTGAATGACGACAATCCTGCATACCACGTATGTTATCTTAACAGGGTCTACAGGGCAGAAGTAAGACGAGGCCATAACAGATGCTTGGGAACCCCTGAAAATGATCTGAGGGTTTATTTATTTATTTTTCTTTTATTCTTGGTGTCAGTATTTATTATATATATACACACACATATGTGTGTTTACGGTTATTATATGGTCGATGTCCAAATCATTTTTTTTATTGGTCAGTTTTAGCCAAGAGTTATATTTTTCACAATAAAAAATTTTGGAGTACACCATTAGATCGTTTGTTTGAGTTTGTTGATAATAACTGATCCTAGACTATTAAATAGATCATTTATATAAACAACTCAAATGTTTTGAATTAACCTATTGTTATTTATCACAAATTGAAACTATTTAAATTTGTCAGAACATTCCTAATTCATATCTATCATTCAATTTTTATTTATTGAGTTTCAAATTTAATTAGATATTAATATTTATTTTAATTTTTTTATTTATATTTATCTAATTGTTACATTTTTATGGTTATTATACCAAAAACGGTTGGCAATGCAAAGTGATGGTCAATCAACTAGCACAACAAGTGACTCGCGACGAACTGAAAAAACGAATCTTGAACCTTGCTTTCCTGGGACAACCGAAGTTCATCAGAGGTCCAATATCCTCAGTAATTGAGGGCATTTGACACTTTTTTTACCATAATATAAATGTGTATGCTTGGAAACCATCTAATATTATAGGAGTGCCCTTGGCACATAATAAGTTGAAAACCTTTAGTCTTTTGAAACCTCGACTCAATTATATTGGAGGTCCTAGATTGCATAAAACTCGGGGAGAGAGCCTTTTGTCGATCAGATGTCTTTATAAATATGTCTCACCCAAGATAATATCTAGTGACTAAACAAATATAATTTAAATTAGCACCTAACAAATTAAATAATTTAACACTTAACTAATAATAAATTTTGACCCAAATAAAATTGCAAGATGAAGAATTACAAGTCACAAGTAAAAGCTAGAAGTGAAAGTTATAAAGCATTTTGATAGGTTTGAAAACCCTAAGTTTTAAAAAGGCCTAGACAAGGGTTTGATTTTACTACACAGGAGTCGGCCCTAAAACGTTTTTTTCATACTCGATGTCTTGCAAACATCATTATTTTGGCGGTTCAAGAAGGAATAAAAACTATTGAAGAAACAAAGGATAATTTTAAAGAAATGTTACACGACATTTTAGCTCAACAAAAAAAAATACTAGTTATAGCCGTTTTTGGAATTGAATACTAGATACCTAAGTCCAAATTGGGACGTAACAATAGGCGATTAATTATTCAAGGGGAACGAAGAGGAGTGTCATTGAGCATCATGTCCTGCATGAAAGCTCACAAGTGTTTACGAAAAGGGCACCCAACAATACTAGATCTCATCATCGAACGACCAAAGGAGGAGAAGAAAATCGAAGACATTCCAGTTGTACGGGAGTATCCTTAAGTGTCACACCCCGAGCTGGCGGGCTGGATCGACTTTCCCGTCAGGCGGAAAGTTCTCAGGGCGCGATATCGTTTGATAATCGAAATGATCAGATTGTTTACATAGCACATGATAAATAAATGAGAAATGCTAACATGACAATGAAATAGAATTACAAAGTTAAATTACATTGTTTCCTCATAATTTGACTAAGTAAATCTAATCAAAAGAATTAATGAGTTTATATCTTGTAATTGTACAAGATATACAAAAGATGATTCACTGTTTTGTCATTCAAAAGTATGCAACACCAAAAGTAGCTAGGCCTTCTTAAAGTCCACTAGCTATGTCCCTGAATGTCTGGTGACTAAACATGTTCGTCACCTGAGAAAACATGCATTTAAACAAAGTCAAAACTAGGTTGGTGAGTTCATAAGTTTGATAATTGAAAACCTTGAATTGTTCACATACACAATCACAATGTTATACTTGTTACTTGTAAGTTGTTTGATTCACCCGTTCACCCAATGGCCTTTTCATAGTTATATTTACAAGTAGTCTCTTATCCTATTAGTTATGCTTATATATAGGGCATATGTAGGGGAACAAGCCCCAGCCAACATCCCACCACATAACTAATAGAACTCCAAACTACTTGCAATAAAACTATTGATACCCATTTCATTTCACCCATCTGTCTGTGTTCATCACCCGTTGCATCATGTGTAGAATAATATAATAAGAGGAGTTTAGTTATCAAACCGAAATATTGATAAACCCTCAATGTGTTAAGGAAATTAGATTAATTTAATCTGATCCTTGTTATTATTCCATTACTTGTGGAGTTAACTGTTAATCACTACTAATAATAATAGTCTTAGTTAACCAATTGATATTTGATCTCAACTTGAAATGCATAGAGCCTAAAGGAATCCATTGCAATCCTCACGTAATCATATTACAATGCATCCGATTTACCTCTACCACTTTGTATTACCATAGGCCTCATCGGAACGGTTACTAGTAATATGACATGAGAGAAAATAAATTTCCTCAGTCTACTAGTCAACAGAACTCGATGGATTAATTACAATTACAACTGCAGATTAATATCACCATGTGTCGCTTTCCAGACCCTGACTGTTCGTCACCCTGTCACCAGTCATACGTTACCGGCCAATGATGAGTACGATCAACATACTAGCCCTACAAGCTAGAGGTTTGTCAAACCTATGGTACCACTATGCTATCGTCGGTTTAGTCATGTCAAACTAACTGGTCAGCAATTTGTGAAGGGACTTACAATGATCAAACTTGAATACATGGCACATGATTGAAATGATATAATGCAGACAGTTCAATAGTAATCAATTGTATTGTGTTCATCAATGTTGTTGTTTGTTCTCAATGTCGTATGTTCTCATTGTTGCTAACAAAATTAAATAAGATCTTGTCTTATTAGATTATGTTAATTGTTGTGTGAATGATGTTGTTATCATGAAGTTACATTATCATGATTATCATTCCTTGTTGTTCCATATAGTCACCCTGTTGTCACTAAGATGTTGTAAGAACTAGTCTTACTACACTTAGTCGACTCAGGTGGTGGATGATACTTGTTCCATGTTATCTTTTAATATGTGCCAAGTTGTAAGCTAAGTGTTATAAGAACTTGTCTTGTTACACTTACTTAACTCTGGTGTTGAATGATATTATGAAGATATATTATCTTCATATCATTCTTATGTTTTGTTGTTTACGTCGTCATGTTCACCTATGATTATTTCAATGTTCATTCTTGTAAGAATAACTAAGTGTTATAAGATATAATCTTATAACTATGCTATTCTATTGTGTTGATGAGTTATGAAGTTATATTATCATATTCATCTTAGTTATCCCTCATGATCATACAAGCATGCTTACAATGATAAATGATAATAAGTCAAGCAATATTATCTAATCAAAGTATAAGCAATATGTTAAACTAAAACTTTTAAATAAATAAAAGTTATGCATGTTTCTCAGCCCCGAGAGTTTAAAATCAGTTAAGATTAGAAAAGGGGCGTATGAACTCACCTTGCTGTTGAAGTGATTGACTAAGTATAAACAAGAATGCACGCGCTCGTTTTGTACTTGTGGTAGTTTTTACGATCCTGTATTGATTTCATGTTGTTTGTAACTTGTAAGTATAAATTGTAATTGGTTTGTGTGCGTGTATGTTTAGCCCTAAAGTTGGCTAACACTTGTGAGTCTCGGTCTTCATTCGGCCCCGTGTATGTGTTATAGGTTTTGAGTCTACTTAACCTAATTAGGTTAAAATTGATATGTTGATATGATCCACAATTAAAGACTTAGTTTTCAATGCTTTCCCCTTGTATTCAACTCATTCTTGAAAATTCAAACCATACCATAACATATTAATTACTTGTATTGATAAAATGTTTGTAAACCAACCCATTACCACCTTTGTAGTATTAGATTGCCAATCTATACACTTTATCATGTTACTTTGTTTAAGTGTTTGTTCAAAATCTTGTTTATTTTGAGTGGACCAATTCAATGGGCCAGATCAATGCATATGGATCGAATGTACGGGTCAATTGGGTAGTGGGCCGCGTGGTTTGTGTGGGCCAAACTGTTGGGCCAAATCCATGGTCTTGGGCCGAATGAGATGTCATGGGCCAATTGGATTTACTTAGGCCGAAAGCGTGTGTGTGTGTATGTGTTGAACGGTTGGTCCTATGCTCAACAAATTACATGGGCCGAGTGACATGTTGTTGGGTCGAATGTAGATGTAGTGACCCCCAAGTCCAGCGAACCTTTGGGTTGCTAGGTTCGGTGGAGTCTCTAGAATCAGTATGATCTAGGTTCGGCCAGGGTGTATTCTTGGCTCAATGATGGTTTAGTTCAAAGGTTGGTTCGGTTGGGATACAAGGTTCGGCTATGATAGGTTCGAAATCAGTAGGGTTCGGCTATGATGACAGCCTCACGAACCTTAAGGTTTGCCTCTTCCCCCCATCCTAGTTCGTGAACATAGATAGAGGTTCGGTGGTGATGGTTCGTGAGTCCATGGTTCGTGGTTCTTGAGTTCGTGGACGAAGCATGCAGGTTCGGTGGTCACCGGTGGGTTCGGCTGAGGTAGCTTCGGCCATGCAAGCACCATGGGTTCGTGGGACATTGGTTCGTTGACAACTGCAACCATGCAAGGTTCGTGGTAAGGATTGGCGAACCCATGGTTCGGTGATGGTGAGAGGTTCGTGGCAGTAGGGTTCGCCCCTCCCTCTGGTTCGTGACAATAAAGGTTCGGCCATCCCTTGTGCCCCGCTCCTCCTAGGTTTGTTGAGTGAAGGTTTGGCTGGTCGAAGGTTCGGCCAGCTGCACCTCACGAACCTGGTGCCTCACCATCATCATCAAGCTTTAGATCTGTCGTATGGTGATTTTCCATGGTGGTGTTATGCTAAGACAATCCTTCTAGGGTGTAGGGTCGGCTTGCAAGGGTTCTAAACCGGCTGTGGGTTTGGGTCGAATGAAAGGGTGACAAAAGCCCTACTTTTCGTGTGATTCAAACCCCATTACCTCGAGTTTTGCTGGATAAACCTTCAGATCAGTTGTACTTCTTTGTGAAGGAGGTTGAGAGCTTCGTTTGAACACCAAGAACACCCATTTTCGTCATGAATCGAGCTAGATATGATGATTTGAAGATTGGTTTCCTAGAGAGAGAGGGAAAACGGTGGAGAGGGTAGAGAGAGAGAGTGATATGTAATAAATGAAGAGAAATGCCCTCATTTAGTCTTTTTATACTCCGGGGTGTTCGGGTTCGTTTCAGTTGCTCGGTTTCGTCTCCGTTGCGTTTCCGGATTGTTACGCGAAATTTTACGTATTTTAAATAAAAAGACTTTATTTTAAATATTTCAAAGGTGGTTATTCCTAGTAAATGTTTTATAATTATTTTTCTTATTTTATTTTCGATCGTATCGTTTAACGTTTTCGTTTCATCAGATTGCGTCACCTTCGCGCGTATTCGTTCGAATCGTCACCCGAACGAACACGACGATGGCTTGGCTTTCTGACTTTTGTTTTCTACTTTTCAATCTTTATTTCAGAATGTTAAACTCACATATATGTTTGTGTGAATCGTCACCCACGCAAACACACTGTCAGTTCGCTATTCTGAAACAACACTGCAATTATGTTTTGAATTGTATTTCCTCACTGACGGACTCAACTAAACGTCCTGTTTTCACATTATCTTTGTACTGATTTATCGGCCATCTGATTCCTGTCATTTGTGGATATCAGATCGCAACCGACATCTTCTTGTTGTATACTTGTACACTGTTGTTTCTCTTGATTCGTTGTATTAATTGTACTTAGGTTTTCACCTAAATACAAACAACTATTGTTTATCGTGAGTGTTGTACTTACGGTATTTAAGTTTTCACATAAATACGTACAACTGTTTCTTGTATTCTGAATTCTGTTATCACAACACTGTTCATATAATGTATTTACACACAGTAAAAGGTGGAAGTACACATATCGTACGGACTTGCCGGACGATCAGGTACTGGATGTCACATTAAGTATTTCCGGTGGATTTACCCAGACTTCCACTAAAGCGACAAGTCAAATTCCAGATAGACTTCACACTAGTACTGCCCCTATAGCGAAGGTACCATACCTGTCACACCCTGACCGAAGGCGGAACACGCCGAGACGCGAGCTCGACTGTTCATTAACTTATGGTGCTATTATAAAGTTTCAATAATTAAATCATCATTATTAATCAACACAAAATATTTCATTCATTAAATTCAGATACATTACATGAATTGAATATACAACCGTTACAATTGAAATTCTAAACATTGTTTTATAATTTAACTAAATCTAATAATCCTATTCCTATGTCTTCTCCATGTCTTCACCTTAACATGTTACATATGTAGAAAATGGTTTTTGGGTCAACTATATGGATAGTTGGTGAGTATAACATACAATTTAAATAAATATTTTAAAAATAAATGATGCATAACAATCAGACTATCTAAAATTAGAAAGTAAGCACGTATAATTCATGTTTGCATATAAGATGAATACAATAGCATTAAAGTTCTCTCAAACAACTGTAATACACAGAACTTAGTCAAGACTGATCAAGTCTTAAACTAAGACATGCAAAACACAAGTTTGCAATAGATAATAGTCTCTCAAACCAGTTTCAGTAATAGTATAATAACTAATACTTTAACTAAGTCTACAATAGATAATACTCTCTCAAACAAGTTTCAACACTAGCATAACATCTAGTATGACAACCTTGTTTGCAATAGATAAACTGTCACACCTTGAGCCGGCGGGCTGTATCGGCTTTCCCGTTGTGCTGAAGGTCCTGAGGCGTGATATCGTGTGATAATCGGAATGATCAGATTGTATACATAGCACAACATTTGAGAATAACTAAAGCATAATAACATTAAACAAGGATTACAAAGTTAAATTACATTCATCACATTCAATAATTTAACAATGTAAACCTATTAAAAGAATCATGAGTTCTTCTCTCTTGAAACTGTACAAGATATCAAAATGATTCACATGTGTTAAACAAAAGTTATGCGCGTCCAAAAATCACTAGGTCCTCTAACTGGGCACTCTAATAAGTATCCTGAGCACCTAAGCTTAAACATCTTAGTCACCTGAGTAAGCATGTAAAAATAAAGTCAACACATGGTTGGTGAATTCATATAGTTTAATATTGAAAATCATTGCAAAATTTTTGTAAGTATAGTCTTTTCCAAAACCCCTCAGAGTCTCCACCTTAAATCTCACTACCGAAATTATCCCATCATGACAAGACTGCATATATATAGGGCATACGTAGGGTCAAGCCCAGTCGTCAGTCCACCATAGGCTCAACATGACATGACTTTGCCTTTAATGGAAATTAAGAGTTTCACCCTGACCATTCTCCATAGTTGTTGTTTGTTGTATAAACTGAAGTATTGTCTATATAGTATTCCCATTTCAAATATCCATCAATAATGTTGATAGTTTGAAAAGTATTATGGTTATCAAATTCCAACATTAGCTTTCGAAAGCCAAGTTTGAGTTCACAAATGTAGGCGACTCAAAATCTGAAGGGGTGGCTCTTAGAGTCACGCTCAATGATTAACAGTACCCAACCCACAGAAGTAACTTATGTGTAACTTTCAGCATTGGTTCTTAGCTGGAATATCATTCAGAGGACACATAGTCACATCTGAAAGAAATTCATAGGCATCTGAGGGCACCCATTACAAAACATTGAGAGTTGACAACAAAGGTCACCAATGACTAGATGGGGTTGACACTATGTCAACGCTTGGCCGCAATTCAGTTTGCCTTATGAAGTCCTTGTGAGTATTGAGTATTGATTCGTCCCGTACCATGTGCACATGTACCTGCTTACCAACCGGGTCCCATCCGCGTATGCCCCATCCTGGGCATACCCACCACTTGTATGTGTATGAGTTTGTATGAGTATGTGAGTATTGCATAAGTATTGTAAGTATTGTGTAAGTATTGTAAGTATTGTAAGTATTGCATGAATTTTGTATGAGAAAGTATTTAAATGAGTATGTATGTGAAAGCATAAGTTTGTGTATGTGTAATCATAAGGATTTCCAAACTATGTATGAAATCATTGTGAATAAGTATAACAACTTGATAATAAATGATTTAAGAAAACATGAAAACATCTATATAAAACATTCAACATGCTTCTCAGTCCCATAGTCTATAAAACAAAACAGTTGAAAAGGGACAATGAACTCACCTTTGTGTTGTTGTATGATTGTGTAGTTTCAAGAATACGAACGATCGTTGGTTGTAATTGAATTGAGTTCAACGCATGTTTTCATTGAACATTGTTCTATTTTGTGAGTATTTTAGTCCTTTCTCGTTGTGTTTAAGGCTACATAGCGTACTAAGTGACGTATCCTAAGCTTTGGTGTATTACTAGATTTGTTTAGGAAATTTGTATTGCATATGCATCCAACCTATTACCCATAATTATTAACACCTTAGCTTATGTTGCAAAATATGTGGTTTCAATGTTTGAAAAGACTTATATTAGTTCAAGAATCATGCATAATATGTATCCAAGTTATTATATAAGAAATAATGTCATAATTGTTTTATAAAAACCCTTTTGTTTCATTGGTATCACCTTTTAAACTCTTTTTAGTCTTTTTAAACTCTTGTTAATCTCCTTTAACCTTAATTACATGATAATACTTAAGTGTTTTATCTTTGGGATACTTTATGAAAATGTTAAGTTCTTATTCCAAGTTTAACCCTCATCCAACCCTTAACCACCCAATTTAGTTGATTTGATCTCTAAAGGTGTTTAAACTTGGTCTTGTTGCTGTGAGAAACAATTGGATCATATTATCAATGGTTAGTTCACATGGGAGAAGTGTCCAATATCGATCATGACCAAATGAATTCACACAAATCCTTGTTGATACTACAAGTTTGACAGCAGCTTCCCATAGATATTGCGAGCATTGACACTGTCAATATCGACCAAATCTAGTGCCAAAATCCTTGGATTAAATGAGAGTAACAGTATCAACGGCCTTCATGGGTTTAGGAAGTGTCGATACTAATAGGTACGACACAATAATTAGAAAACTTCCAAGACATCCTGTCGACACTACCAATATCGATGTAGACTTGGAGTAAAGACTGTGAGTGTCGAACTTAACAATATCGTTCAGCTTTGATGTCATTCCCCATGGAGGACATCAAATTTATCAAGTTCGATGGGTTTGGACCAGATTGTAAGCCATCGAACTTGTTAGGTTCGATGGAATGATTGTCTTCTTCCACGGGTTCCATCAATACTAATACCCAACCCCTCTTTGTCCATTCCCAACCTTCCTAAACTTATTCTTCTAACTTCGGTCAAGTGTTCCAAGGTCGTTTTTTGGTTATGATTTGAAGGTTTGAAGGTCTAGAAACCGGTTACATGTTTAGAGGTTCCGGGTTGATGAAAACCCTAAAGAGCCGAACCTTCTTTCTAAATTCAAGATAGTTCAAATTGATGTTTAGCTATATCCTTTGTACTTTCATGTTCCAGACGTTTAGAGGATCGTTTTGACACCTAGAACTTCGTATTTGGTTAAGAAATTAGTATGTTGAGTGTGGGATTTGTGTAGAGAGAGAGAGAGAGTAGAGAGAGTTCCGAAAATTTGTAGAGAGGGAGAGCTTGAGGCTACACTCAATGAGGGAGAATAGAAGTATTTAGGGCTTTTATAGCCCGGGTCTTTACGTGTGTGTTCGGTTTCATTTTAACGTGTCGTTTTCGTTACGTTTCGTTAAATAGTATAAATTTTGTAAAAATAGTTAGTTTTAAATATTTTTTAGGTGGTAATTCCTAATAAATATTCTAAATATCTTTTTCTTATTTTTAAAGTTTCAAATATGTTTATTTTAATCATTTCATCGGTTCGTATCGCTTTCACTTATATTTGTACTAATCGTTACCCGTACGAACAAGACGCCAACTTTCATTTTCGATTTGGTTTTCTAATTATAAGATATAATTCAGAACGTTAAACTCACAAATATATTCGTACGAATCGTCACCTACACGAACACACTGTTAGTTTAATATTCACAAACGTTATCTTTTATTTTGAACTTGTTATCCTCACATACATTTCTACATAGAAATATCGTAACTAACATTTGTGTGTGTTATCATTAAACAGTTTCATATCATAAATGAATCAGTATTGTGTATGTCGTGTGTAGTTTTTTAGTATTGGACTCTGATGAGTTTCCCATATTGTTTCTCTGAACTGTTTAGTATTAAATTCACACGCAAGAGTTTACAAATGAGTTCCATACACTAATCTACTATACAATCATAACGTTTAGGCACTAGTTGTCACATAAACACATGAATATAAATCATAGATTTCAACCAAAGCATGCATTCACATAGTAAGGATTCTAACTAGAATAGACTATATGTTTGCATCAGATGGTTTTGATTGTAAACATTGTTTTTGAATAGTGCATATGTAATATCCCAAAAATACTAAAAGTATAAGAAGGAATATTAATATACTCACCAGATTTCTAAGCTTAATCCAAGTAATCTTGCTTAGAGTTTGAATCTAAGAATCACACGATAACATGGTTAGTTATCGAATTGGGGTGTCTTGATGATGAACACGCTGCGAACGAATGAGAATTTGATTCAATGATTTCGAAGGTCTCGGTGGTTGTTCTTGGCTTCTTTCAACTCAGAAGGTTGTCGTAGAGAGATTGGGTGGCTTAACTTTGATATAGAATTCACTGATTGTGTCAATTAAGGTATGTTTTTTACGAGCTGTTTAGCAACTTTACTGCACGATATATGCCATTTATTTTTTGAATTACGATCATGGACTGATTCGATATTGAATTTAGAACGCGTAGGAGTTTGAATGTCAATTTTTGAATGGTGGCTTTACTTATTTTGTGAAGAACCCAAACTCAGCGGGATTCGATCCTTTGATTGTGGAAGGAAGAATAGAATTCCGAAAATTGGCAATAATAGTCCCTAGAGTTTTGGTCATCTTTTCTTTTTGACTGAGACTTTTACAACACTGAGTTGATTTTGAGAAATATCAAGTTTGGTCCCTTCATTTTATCTTCTTTATTATTTTGTGTTAAGATATTTATAAACTTTATCAACTTTTTGTTTGAGCTTTATAAATAAATGTTTTTAAAATAAAACTTATCAATTAGTTTTCTTTTTCTTTCTTTTTTTAAATGTTATTTTTATAAAATAATTATAGTTTAAGTATTATTTTTTTATACATACATACATACATACATAGATATATATGTATGTATGTATGTATGTATATATGTAAATCTTATAAAAGTCTTTGTTATAAAATAGTTATAATTTATATTATTATGTGTACATACATGTATACATATGTGTTTGCATATATAATAATTTCTTAATTGCATTTATTTTATTAACATCAAATTTATTTGTTTATATGTGTGTATATATATATATATATATAAATCTTGTTTTAAAATTTGTGTCATTTATGTATTATATATGTATGTATCATATATAAGTATATATTTGTGGGCCTTTAAGGGTCAAAAGTAAAAGTGCACTAATTTTAATGTTATTTTAATTAAGTTGTGAAAATAACGTTAAAATCGTTGGGATGATCAATTTCAAACAATAATTTTGAGCCAGGAACTCTTTTGGAGCCGCCTCTCTATCCCAATTGGGATAGGGGTAAGGTTTGTATATATCCTTCCCCTCCAGACCCTACTGAAAAGTGGGAATATACTGGGTAAGGTTGTTGTATATGTATGTATCATATATGTATGTTTTTTATCAAATGTGATCTCTTTGAATTTAATATAAATCAATTATGTGTCTTTACAATTCAACTTCGAAGCGGAAACCCCTAGGGATTACAATATCAATTACCACAACCAAAATGCAAGAATTATCCAACCAGCTTCAGGAGTTGTTGGACAAAGGCTTTATTAGACCAAGCTTCTCACCATGGGGAGCGCTAGTTCTGTTCGTAAAGAAGAAAGATGGAATGTTTCGGATGTGCATAGATTACTGAGAACTAAACAAGGTGACGATCAAGAATTGATACCCACTTCCATGTATAGATGTTTGTTTGACCAACTGCAAGGGTCAAATGTGACAACCGGTATACGTGCTGGAATTAGCTCTGAAATAAAAGGGTGTAAACAAAACCAACAGAGAATACTATCGTGCGAGATTACGAGGGAGATAATAAATACATAGTTCAATATGATTGATATCCAAAAGCAAAATGGATATCTTAAGAATCACACAAACATGAAGCATCAAACATACAATCACCGAGTGAGGAAAACAAGAACCCAAACTTAAATAGATAACATTCTTGGATATCAATCTAACGGGATATACATATGAGTGACAATCTATATGAATATGTTGTTGGATTTGACACTCCAGATGATATATTTACCTTAAAAAAAACAAGCAAAGTCAAAAGATTAGACTAACGTTTTGTTTGTGTGGGTGACAATTCAAACAAACGCATACGTAAGTTTGATACTTCTGATAAAAAAATTAATAACTTTTTTAAAAATACTTTCAAAAAGCATTTTAATAAATGAACTTAAATGAAGATAAAAGGAACCCCTAAATAATAAATTTTTTTACACACTCAGCCATTCGTACGAATGAGCATTTATTCGTGCGAATGAGTCACCAGCAGTTGTCACATCCCCACCTCTCATCACCAGATGATGTTGTCACTGATTACTCTGATATGGTTACGGAAGCATAGTGGTGATGTCTCAGATATGGGCTGCAACTTTACTTGATCCAGTATCACAGCTCACAATATTACCTTAAAGACAATATATTACAAGGATAATGTTGCTATTACAAACTACCAGTTACTGCTCACAACTTAAACACACTAAATATTCCAATTTACTTATATAAAAGTGCCTAATAGTGCAGTTTCTCACATGTCGTCACTGTCTGCTTGCAAAATTTTGTAAGTTTGAAAAGTTAGCACAAAGCTGGTGAGTTCATACACACGACTCGATACAATATGATATGTTAAGTGTAGTCAATGACACACATTGGCAAAAATTGATTAATCATATGACTCATATCTAGTTCCTTTCTGACTGAAAGATATGACAATACCCAACGGTAATCATATGTGCGTCATTGTAACGTATGCAAGGTAAAGTTGATATTGGAAACGGTAACAAACATTCACACTAGGGGAGATGCAATCCTCCCAGCAAATGGGGTTGTCAGCCTGATAGTACTACCAATGTTTACTCTTTTGGCCCCACATGGGTTCACTAGATACAGTTCTCAAGAATGAGGACTTTTTGATATGTCACTTCGATAGCCATGGTTATCCCATGACATCCAAAGCTGACACATATTTATATAAGCATATCATAAGTCTAAGAAATATTTCATAAAGATAACCCGAAGTATAGAAACCATTGAAAAGAAAAGGGGTTGCATGAAACTCACCTGAAGTGTTGAAGTCAATGGTTAGTGAGCAGACTTGCGTTTGTAGTTCAGTTCTGCATTACTTAAGGTTTTATAATTTATTTGTGTTTTAATTTGCTTATTATATCTTCATTAACGTTCAATGTCAAGAACATTGCAACTCAAGTTATCAAACTGGCATTAAATCCTTAATTAGTTTTTTTTTAATTTAATATGACACAATGTATGATAGAATGGGAACCTATAATTATTTAGGTTCTTATTAAGAAGTTGATGGCACATTGGATTAATTAGGTTGTCCTCAGATTAATCAAATAGGTATTGTTGTTGATTATATCACCAGAACCTTTTCCTGATTGATTTCTGGTCTAGAAATAGCCAATCATTTTTATTAATCATTTAGCTATCATGAAACATAGAAATATCATATTGGAATAGGTTTAATAACCATATTCTATGTACTAATCTGACTGTTAAGATGAACATCATATCATTATCCCAATGATTATCCTACTTCCTGTCAATAGCTTGAAACATTTGGATTTGATCTAGCATTTTAAGGATTGATCAAGACAAGCACAACCATTGTTATAATCAAATGGTTAAAACCATTATGATCTATAGTGTGATTTCATGATAACCGAGCATTATAACAGATCAAAACAAGGATTTCACTGTTAACATATCCATTTCTTCGTTTCCAACTATTCCTAACCATTATCTAAGCAATAATCAACAAAAATAACCATTGCATTACATTCAAAAACTAGATTAATCCATACATTATAAAATTAGTAGGAGAAATCAAATCGTTACCCATTCGGATGGATTTTCATTTGCAAAACGATAATTAGGTGATGTAGAATCGTTCCCTAGCTTGATCTTGATGTTTCTCTAGCTTCAATTTACTGATTTGAAGTTAGAAATTCGATCAGTTCGTTTTTGAGTGTCTAAGTTCGAGAAAGAAGAAGAAATTATGGTTTCTGCATAAAAATCTGATAGTTCTAACTGATATATTTCAACCAACCTATCGCCGCGTACCGCCAATAGGTCTTGTGGGGCTTGGAGTACCGTGAAGAAATCCGGAGAATTTTAGATATTTTGGACTTTTCGCGTATCGCCAAGGGGACTCAAAATGAACTTGGCATACCTCGAAGGAATCTGGAGTAAAATAATTTCGAATTTTTCTTGTTTTTACGATTCTGGAGATTCGTGAACTCGGTTTTTCGCATGGTTTTCACCCACGTTTACGATTTCAAACGTATTTTCAAATCGTTGCTATTAAGATCGTATTATTATCATTGATTTTTCATTTCAATTAAGAACTTAACTCTGAACCATGTCGGGAATAGAAATCCGAAGTGACCAAATTGTCACAATCTCCTCCTGTTAAAGAAATTTTGTCCCGAAATTTGCTGAAGACTTGTTTGTAGACAATCGTCTATGAAAACAGATGAGGATATTTTTCTTTTATACGATCCTCACGTTCCCATGTGTATTCAGGTCCACGTTGAGAATCACATCTAACTTTAACAATTGGAATTCGGCTTCGCTTTAGTACTTTGATCTCTCTATCCATTACGTATACTGGTTCTTCAGTGAACTGAAGTTTGTCATCAATCTGAATTTATTCAATAGGCACTATCAACGATTCTTCCGTTAACACTTTTTCAGATTTGACACGTGGAAGACATCATGTACGTTACTAAGCTCAAGAGGTAATTCAAGTTTAAAGGATGCTGTTCCAATTCGTTCTAGAATTTGAATGGTCCAACAAATCTTGGTGAGAGTTTTTAAATCTGAATACGCCTTTCCATGGTGAGACTTTTAACATGACTCGATCACCTATTTGAAATTCCAGGGGTCTCTGACGATTATCAGCATAACTCTTTAGACGATCGCGTGCGACTTTGATTCGTTCTTGAATAATTGCGATCTTGTCTGTAGTTTCTTGTATGAATTCTGGGCCAATGATCTGACTTTCACCTACTTCCGACCAACAAATAGGAGATTGACATTTGTGTCCATAAAGTGCTTCAAATGGAGAGCATTATATACTAGTATGATAGTTGTTATTGTATCAAAATTCAACAAGTGGAAGATGAATATCCCAGCTACCTCCAAAGTCAATCAGACAGCTTCTAAGCATATCCTCAAGGGTTTTATTTGTACGCTCTATTTGTCCATCTGTTTGTCCATCTGTTTGTGGATGATAAGCTGTGCTCATGTTGATTTGCGTGCCCAGACCATTTTGAAGATTTTGCCAACATCGTGACGTAAACCGACTATCTCTATCAGGAATGATTGAAATTGGTACTCCATGCCGAGATACAATCTCATTGACATATAGTTTAGCTAATTGATCCATGGAATAATCTCTTGAATTTTTAAGAAGTGCGCGGATCTCGTAAGGTGATCAACAATAACCCATATAGAGTCTCGATGGTGCGACGTTCTCGGTAGTTTGGTAATGAAATCCATAGAGATCTGATCCCATTTCCACATGGGAATCTCTAGTTGTTGTAATAACACAGAAGGTCGTTGATGTTATGCCTTAACCTTAAGACACTTTATACATCTATCAACATATTTTGCTATATGTTGCTTCATCCCAGGCCATCAATAGAAATCCCTAAGGTCTTTATGCATTTTATCGGCACCAGGAAGAATAAAATACTTGGATTTGTGTGATTCATCCAAGATGATTGATCTAATGTTACCAAATAGAGAAACCCATATTCGGATTTTGAAATACAGCACTCCATAATGTCACACCCCGAGCCGGCGGGGTTGGATCGGAGTCCCCGTCGGGCGGAAGATTCTCGGGGCGCGATATCATGAGTGATAATCGAAATGATCATATTGTTACATTGCACATGATACATAAATGAGAAACTTGCTAAAATAAAATAGAATTACAAAGTTAAATTACACTAGTTAAGTTTATAATTTAACAATGTAAATCTATCATAAACATCATAAATCTTCTATCTTGTATCTGCACAAGATATACAAAATAAACTGTATAATGATGCTTCAAAATATGCAGGTCCAAAAATACTAAATCTTCTATCTGAAGTCCTAGTCCAAAAGCATAAGCTTCTTAGTTGACATGTTCATCACCTGAGAAGTCATGCAAAAATAAAATCAACACATGTTTGGTGAGTTCATATAGTTTAGAGTTTGAAAATGATTTGTAAACCTCTTTCGGTAAAGACCTTAACCTCATTAACTCCACATGTAATATCCGAACCGGTATGCTTATATATAGGGCATATGTAGGGTCGAGCTTACCGCCCGCCCAGCCAACATCCCACCACATACTAATCCGCATATGACATTGTTGTTAATGATAATCAAGCATTTTTACCCCTATCATTAAAAACATAAGTTCTTCCTTTCTTTGTCCCTGTCATTACAATCATTTGAAATCCATATTGATTTCATAAGTTCATCACACAATATGATCAACCACAGCAATTGTAGAAACAGTTATAAATGCTTAATTAAATAGATAAATAAACATTTAATAAAATCTAAGTCCTAATGATTGGGGCCTTGTTCAAAATAGAGTAGACTAGTCTGTCAATCAAGGTACTTAGTAGTTAGGGAATTCTGTAAATATCATCAAACATATGACCTACAAATCAAACGGTCTAGCTAGGACTTCTTGAAATGCAGGGTTTTTGTTTCGTTCTTGATTCATTTTGTTTCGTTGGCATATGTTATCTTTGATATTTCCCAGACTTTCCCCTGAAAATGATTTGTTGATTCGTCTGATTCTGTCACAAGATGTACTTGATTCGTTGATCATGGAATACTACATTCGTTGATCAAATGTACTCTTGATTCGTTGTTCATCAAACACTTGATTCGTAGAACATCGAATATTAACTTTGCAAAGATAGTTTCGTTTGATTTATTAAACTCACACTTGTTTTGTCAAAATAGTTTCGTTTGATTCATTGAACTCACACTTGTTTTGCCAAAATAGTTTCGTTTGATTCGTTGAAATGTTTAGTTTAACTCAATTATTCACTTAAATTATAAGTAAATAAACTAAGTAAAACCTGCATAAAATTTACCTAGACATGATCTAGGTTAACAATTCACATATAAAACATATATTAGATAAAGGCATTTAAGTAAACAATTTAAATAAAACAGTTTACGCATGCTTCTCAGCCCCGCGTTTTAAAACAAAATGTTAGAAAAGGGGCAATGAACTCACCTGTGCTGCTATGTAAACGATCTAACACAAAATGCGCGCTCGTTCTGATAATTTAGGTTTCTTCAGTTCCTGAGTTGTTTTAAGAAGAGTTTGAATACAATAAGTATACATATACGTCATTGTGCCTAAGGTTGGGTCTCAGTGCGTGTAACTAAGTGTCCTAAGTTACTACAGTGCTCCTATAACTTAATCTTCTAATCTAACTTAGCTACCCATTTATGATCCCAATCCCATGTTAATTATAGTAATTTGCTCTTAATTTTTATAAAAATCGGACAGAGTTTCCTTTGTTTTCTGTTCAAATCCAGACAATTGATATTGTCTATTTTACAATAATTTCCCAACAAGATAATCAAAGTAAAGCTTTATTTAAAACATTTATAATTAAATTCCATTTTAATTCAATATCATTTAATTAAATCTAGCAAGTTTATAAATAGGTTTCTTTTATAAAAAAAAATCTCATTACTCCTTAAATCAAATAAGCATTTGCATCTGATGGGCCTTAGTTAGCCCATTGGGTCCATTTCGGCTCGTTTAGTAGTCCTTAATTCTGAATTGATAACAAGACTTTGATTTTGATTCGTATGAGTTCTTGGAAATCTTTCACAAGTGTTAGACTAAATCAATAGGTGTTAACATTCATATTGTTCCCATGCACCCCCATGTGAAACCCAACCCCATGCATACACCCACACAAAATCATCCCTTGCATGCACATGTATATAAATTTCATGGTCCTTGGATTTGTTTCTAGTCTTGAGTCCTCGTATGCCTTGTCCATTCATTCCTAATCCACGCTTAATATCCCTAGTTCCATCACTATGATGATTTTATAGTACCTAAGTTTGATCATCACCGAAACCAGCGAACCTATTCCCAAATCAGCCACAGGTTCGGCTGAATGGTCAGGTTTAGCTATTCTAGGGCTCGTCTCAGACAGGTTCGGTCAGGGGTTCGCCCAAAGACCAAGGTTCGCGGTCCATAGGGTTCGGCAGCCATTAGTGTTGAGACTATAGGTTCGTGGTTCTAGGGTTTGCATGGCCATGGTTCGGTCATGCAAGGTTCGTCTCATCTTAAAGGTTCATGTAAGGATTCGGCCCAAATGATCCATAGGTTCGCCAACCAGGTTCTGGGAAGACTGCTCAACTAGGCTCGCCACTTTAAGGTTCGGCTAACAAGTTATGGCCACACGTTCGCAACAGGTTTGTGCAGGGTTCGGTGAAGGTTTGTGGCTCTAGGATGGCAACAGGTTCGGCTACAGTGTACTCAGGGTCGGTTGCAGATTTCCATGTTCGCAGGGTTCGCCACCCCAGGGTTCGGCTCGCCAAACAGGTTCGGCTAAGGGTTCGGCCGACTGAGTTTCACGAACCTGTATCACCACCAGCTGCCATCAAGCTCAACCTATTGCAATCCATTCCTAGAGTTTTCTAAACGTGCACAATACCTTAACCCAAGTGTTTTTAAGTGTTTATAGCCAGTTAACACTACAACACTCATAGGGGTCGTGAAATACAACCTAAACCGAAATTTAAAGTCAAGATTTACCTTGAATTCTATGCTGGAAAGCTCGAAATCCTTGTACTTCTGAAATCTACGTGATAAGGTGATCGTCTTGACTCCTAGAACACTTAAATCCACAAAGAATCGAGCAAGAAACTTTAGAGAGAAGGTGGAGTGAATGCTTTTAGAGACAGAAAGAAGGAAAACGAAAATGGGAGAGATAAGGGAAGTTGCTGGTGGTGGGTGAGGGATTAATTGTCTCAATTAATGATTTAGGGACACCCGGCAGTTCGGTTTCGTTCGGTTTCGCGTAATTTCGTTGATTTCTCGTATTTTCGCGACGATAACGATTCGGTTTCTAAAACAAGATTTACATAATTAATCCAAGTGGTTATTCCTAGTAAATTAACTAATAACTTTTATTTATTTTTAAATTTTAAAATATTAATTTACTGTTTAAATCGAAACGTACAGTCGTCGCGCGTATTCGTTCGAATCGTCAATCGTGCGAATACGACGATAACTATACTTTTCAATCTTGTTTTCTAATTATCGAACATCATTCAGAACGTTAAACTTTCAGATATATTCGTACACATTGTCACATATACGAATAACCCGTCAATTTAGCTTTCACAGAACGATATTTGTGTTGTTTTGTTCTGTAAAGCCTCACATACGTTTATACATAATAAATCCTAACAAATAATCTCATGATGGTTCTGTGTTGCCAGATAATTATTTGACTTAAGAACCATAGTTCTGAAATTTGTTTCTGCTAACTGTTTATAAATTTGTTGTTTGATAACACAAAATGATATTGATTATTGAATATGAATATGAAATGTACTGAAATGTATATAGTTCGTACCTGTTTACTGTTCCTGACACTGTTTAAGATAACTGTTCCGGTACGGTTCCGGCACTGATGTTACACATCAGTTTTGGTTTCTAATTGTTTGTTTAATCCTCTCTGCTCCTCAGCTAGGTAGTTTGTTACTTGTAACCCTTGTTGTTGAGAGTCTTTAATTTGAGAAATTAGATTTGTTCGAATAGTCATTCCTAACTCTCTCACACGTAAAGGTTTGACTTGTTCCTTGCGACTCAAGGCATCGGCTACGACATTCGCTTTGCCTGGGTGATATCGAATTTCACAGTCACAGTCATTTAGAAGTTCTACCCATCGCCTTTGTCGCATGTTCAACATCTTTTGATATAGAATGTATTGAATACTTTTGTGGTCATTGTATACAATACACTTTGTTCCGTATAGGTAGTGCCTCCAATTCTTAAGTGCAAACACCACTGCACCAAGTTCTAGATCATGAGTGGTATAGTTCTTCTCGTGTATTTTAAACTGTCGAGAAGCATAAGCAATCACTTTGTCTTTCTACATTAACATGCACCCGAGTCCCTGACGAGATGCATCACAATATACAGTGAAGTTTTCTGTACCTTCCAGTAATGAAAGTATAGGCACGTTACAGAGTTTATGTTTCAACAGTTGGAACGCCTCCTCCTGTTGAGAACCCCATATAAACTTTTGATTATCTGAGTCAGTTGTTAGTGGCAAGGCTATTTTTGAAAAGTTCTTAATGAATCGCTGCTAATAACCTGCCAATCCTAAGAATTGACGAATTTCAATTGGGGTTTGTGGTGTTTCCCATTGTTTTACTGCTCTAATATTACTGGGATCCACTTATATGCCATTTTCATGTACCACATGTCCAAGAAATTGAACTTCCTGTAACCAACATTCACACTTGGAAAATGTGGCATATAACTTTTCATGTGCTAAAAGTTCCAAAATTAGTTTCAAGTGTTGTGCATGTTCCTGTTGGTTTCGGGAGTAAATGAGAATGTCATCAATAAATGCAATCACAAACTTATCCAGATAAGGTATACACACTTGATTTATCAGATCCATGAAAACTGTAAGTGCATTTGTTAATCCAAATGGCATTACTAAAAACTTAAAATGTCTATATCGGATTTTGAAAGCTGTTTTAGGAACGTCATCATCATGAATTCGTAATTGATGATATCCAGACCTCAAATCAATCTTAGAAAAATAAGTAGCACCTTGCAACTTATCAAATAGTTCATCTATGTGAGGTAGTTGATAACGGTTATTGATTGTTAATTTATTGAGTTCTATGTAGTCAATGCACATCCTGAATGAACCATCTTTCTTTTTCATAAAAAGAATTGGTGCTCCCCAGGGTGAGAAACTAGGTCTAATAAAACCTTTGTCTAACAGTTCCTGTAATTGACCAGAAAGCTCTTGCATTTCTAATGGTGTTAAACGATAAGGAGCTTTAGCAACAGGCGCTTCACTTGGAATCAAGTCAATACGAAATTCAACTTTTCTCACTAGGGGGTAATCCCGATATATCATCAGGAAAAACTTCAGGAAAAACTTCAGGAAAATCTTTGACTACAGGAATATCTTTGATATGTTTTTGTGGAGAAATGTTCTCTGTTACATGTACGAGGAAGGCATGACAACCTTTGCTTAAGCATTTCTGAGCTTGTATGCATGATATGATACCAAGTTTCCTACCGGCTTGTTCACCTTGAACTATGAGTGTATTACCGTTAGGTAATGGAATACGAATCACCTTGTTTTGACACACAGCAGCAGCTTGATTGTCTGAAAGCCAATCCATGGCAGCAACGACATCAAAGCCTCCAAGTTCAATAGGAAGGAGATTGATATTGAAAAAGTGATAATTCATATTCAAGGAACATCCATGAATAACATTGTTAGCTTTGATCAACTTGCCATTAACAAGTTCAATGGCATAGGGATGTTCTAGATTTATAGTAGGCAATGAAAGTAATGATGCAAATTCAGGAGAGATAAAAATCTTATCTGCCCCAGTATCAAACAGAATTGATGCATATAGATTATAGAGAAGAAACTTACCGGTGATGATATTTGCATCATGCCTAGATTCTGTTGCACCAATCTAGAAAGCTCTCCCCCTTGCTTCATTCCCTGGATTGGTGTTTTTGTTGTTGGGGCAGTTTCTCATGAAATGGTCAGGGCTTCCACACTTGAAGCATGACTTGTTCGATTAAGTGGGTTGTCATGGTGCTTGATTTGGTTGACGGGCAGGAAAGTTAAAGTACTTTAAGTAGTGTCTGACTCAATTACAGTTCGCACAAACATTACATTGTCCGTTGTGATAAAAAAGACACTTGTTACATTTTGGTGTGTGTCCAGTATAAGCTTTCCTTTCAGGAAGAGCAGCACCATAGTTCTTCACTGTTGGTTTACTCTGGCTAATATCAGCCGGAATCTTGGTTTTGCCTTTCCTGACCCACTTTCTTTTGATACCCATCATGCTACTAGGGGCACTAAGATCACTACGGCTCATAACCAATTTTGTTTTAGTTGATAACGTACCACTCCTTACTGCCTCATCAGTAAGTTTGGTGGTCAACAATATGGTACATTTGAGTGTAGTGCGTTCTGCAGCGGTCACCATTCCCCAAATCTGGTGAACCAGACTCTTAATGTAGTTTTCAATCAACTATGCTTCCGTGGGAAACATGTTGGGAAGCAAGCAACTAAGTTCATGAAATCGATTGGTATACGTTAAACAGTCAACACCGATCATAGAATGATTCCATAATTCTTCGTGTAAAATCTAGATTTCACTGATTGGGCAATACTCTGAAATAATCCAAGTTTTAAAATTGTTCCAGCCCATAGAATCAACTGTAACTGAGCCCAACGTTTTCGCCTGGGTATTCCACCAGGTTAAAGTTGAGTTCATCAAAGAACAAGCATCATAAGACACCTTATGCTCTGCCAAACATTGGCTAATTTTTTATTTTGTTTACATTTCCTTGATCCACTTTAAAAGTCTCGTTGCTCATTCCTTGCCACTAAAAGTAGGACGGTTGTAGGAAGCAAGCTACTAGTAGGCACATCCTTGTTGTGGTGGATCAGGTTCAGTTGTTATACCGGTTGTATGATGTGTTTCTACGTGTATACCTATGGCATTGTCTTCAAAATGGTCCCCACTAGAACCATAAGTGATATTTTGTTGATGTTGGGTTAATATACTCGGTACGACAGCAGATAACTGTTCTTTCACTATTTGTGATACCGCTGCCTCATTCAGTTCTGATCCACTTGCAACTGCAGATGGAACTGTATTTGTTTTCAGGTTAACAGGTGGAACTAGATTTGATTCTGGATTAACATGTGGAACTTGGTTTGTTTCTAGGTAAGCAATGTTCTTAGCAGGTCGACCTCTTTTTGGAGCCATTTTTCTGCTCACATGTAGACAAACTCTGGTCAATTTAAGAACATTTAAATATAACCCCTTCAGTCACATACATTCACCTATATTCAGTCATACTAAAATGTTATGTTGATATGTGATTATAAGAATGTTGTATAATTATATTGATATTATCTAGATATGTTTATAACACAAAGTAATCACAGTGATATATGTAGTTATACCCAGTTTTGTTGTCTCAAAACATGTTTTAGTATCATATAGCACGTGACATTGTGACACCGATACATATATGTTATTATACAGGCTTAATATGTTATCACACATATTTTTGATATGTTACCACACAGGATTTTGAAATGTTACAACATAGGATTTTGAAATGTTACCACACATGATTTTGATATGTTGCCACACAGAACTTTGATATGTTACCACACATGATTTTGATATGTTACCACACAGGCCTTTGATATGTTACTACACAAGATTTTAATATGTTGACACGCAAGCCTTTGATATGTTACCACACAGGATTTTGATATGATATGCTATGACAACCAATTATTTGTTTACGAAATAAAAATTTTTGCTATCAACACACACATGTTAATACAAACACACATAATGAAAGAAAACTTTTCATTATTATGATATTGTTTTGTGCATCAACAGAGTTAAATACAAGAAAGTTTTATGATACTAACCACACTAATAACCAACGTATCTGTATGGGATCTATATTGTACAACACAATTATCCCATATGATCACTATCAACCTATTCGAATCCGTTCATTGATATCTACAATGAAATGTCCCAAAATATCGGTATCTGATCCTATTTACCGTAAAATGTACGGTAAGCAAGCTATCACTGTAGCTATAGTAGCCATCACTATAGCCATCACCATCAACCTCATCTCCAATCCTAAACTCATAACCATATCAATATGCATTCTCCCCCTCTCCACATACTGCCAAAACAGGACAATCATCGTCCATCTCATCCTCTCCTCAATCACCATCCTCCATGCTCTCATCCCCACCTCTAGGGCGATTACCTGCTCCACAAGTGTCTGATGGGTTGTGCGAGTCTCCATCAGAGTATCACGGGTCTCCTGAAGATATCCCTGCGACTGCATCAGCTCCAGTCTAGTGCCTTGCAAGTCTAGAGTGACCTGCTGAAGCTGGGCTCTAAGCTCAGCCTGTCTAGAGGACTCTCCCACCTCATGGGTAGATCCTAGAAAAGCTCTGGGAGCGAGCTGATGTCTAGGTGGAAGTCCAGTGGTCTTGCGGGCTTGTCCCACCGGTTACTGTTCACAACTTAAACACATTAAACATTACAGGTTACTTATTTACAAGTGCTTGATATTGCAATTTCTCACATGTCATCATTGTCTACCTGTAAAAGTTTGTAAGTTTGAAAAGTCAGCACAAAGCTAGTGAGTTCATACACACGACTCGATACAATATGATATGTTCAGTGTAGTCAATGACACACATTGACACAAATGGATTTATCATGTGACCCATATCCAGTTCCTTTCCGACTGAAAGATATGACAATGCCCAACGGTAATCATATGTGCCCCATTTTAACATATACACGTACACGTTAAAGTTGATATTGGAAATAGTAACAAACATTCACACCAAGGGAGATGCAATCCTCCCAGTAAATGGGGTTGTCAGCCCAATAGTACTACCATTGTTTACTCATTCAGCCCCACATGGGTTCACTGGATATAGTTCTCAAGAATGAGGACTTTTTGATATGTCACTTTGATACCCACGGTTATCCCATGATATCCCAAAGCCGGAACACATTTATATAGGCATATCATAAGTTTAAGAAAGGTTTCATAAATATACCCCGAAGTTTAGAAAACACTGAAAAGAAAAGGGATTGCATGAAACTCACCTGAAGTGTTGAAGTCTATGGTTAGTGCGCAGACTTATGTTTATAGTTCAATTTTGCATTAGCTAAGGTTTTATAAGTTATTTGTGTTTTAATTTGCTTATTACTTCTTCCTTAATGTTCAATGTCAAGACATTGCAAATCAAGTTATCAAACTGACATTAAATCCTTAATCAGTTTTCTTAGTTGAATATCACATTATGTATGATAAAATGGGAACCTATAATGGTTTAGGTTCTTATTAAGAATTTGATGACTCATTGGATTAATCAGAACGTCCTTAGATTAATCAAATAGATATTGTTGTTGATTATATCATCGGAACAGTTTCCCTATTGATTTCTGGTCTAAGAATAGCCAATCCTTGTTATTGATCATTTAGCTATCATGAAACATAGAAATATCATATTGGAATAGGTTTAATAACCATATTCAATATACTAATCTTTTGGTTAACATGAACATCAGATCGTTATTCCAATGATTATCCTACTTCCTGTCAATAACTTGAAACACTTGGATTTGATATAGCATTTCAAGGAATGATCAAGACAATCTCAACCATTATTATAATCAAATGGTTAAAACCATTATGATATATAGTATGGTTTCATGGTAACCGGACATTATAACAGATCAAATCGGACGGATTTTCGTTTGCAAAACGATGATCAGGTGTTATAGAATCATTCCCTAGATAGATCTTGATGTTTCTCTAGCTTCTCTAAATTATGTTTTTTGCATGAAAATCTCATGGTTCTAGCTGATATATCTCAACCGACCTATCGTCGCGTACTGCCAAGAGGTCTTGTGGGGCTTGGCGTACCATGAAGAAATCAATTGAATTTTTGATATTTTGGACTCTTCGTGTACCGTCAAGGGAATTCAAAATGAACTTGGTGTACCGCGAAGGATTCCAGAGTAAAATAATTTCGAATATTTCTTGTTTTTACGATTCCAGAGAATCGCGAACTCGGTTTTTCACACGTTTTTCAACCACGTTTACGATTTCTCACGTATTTTCAAATCGTTGCAATTACGATCGTATTATTATCATTGATTTTCTAATCTCTAGTGAACTCATCTTCAAATATATCATTAGATTAGAAACATGTGTATTACACACTAAATTAGTAACTTGTGTAACACATGGGTTGACTTATAGTTAAAATGTCAATTGAAATAGATTGTAATAATATTATATAATTACAATCGACGTAAAAAATTATAAATTCAGTTGCATATGTGGATATGTTTTTAGAGTGACATGTTGCATATAGATGAGTTGGACAAACAACTAAGATGATAAGTGTCATTTGAGTTACTTGTTTCAAGATTAGAAGATTTTAAATAAGAAAATAAAATTAGCTATTTTAGATAGCATATCATATATTTTTGTCATTGTTTGTTAATTATCATTTTTGGTGTTCTTAATACTTATATACATTTTTGGAAAAGTCCTTAGACGTTGTAGGGTTGTTTAATTGGGAAGTTGCTAGTACTCCATCTAGGCGAGGAGTACTTAAATATGATAATTATAAGGAAATTAATTTTATGAAATTATAGATATGTCAAATATTATAAATTTACTAGCTAGTATTTATAACTAATAACAATATCAATACAATAAAAAAGATATATACTCGAATAATAAAGTATTATAAAAAATGATTTTTATTCTTTAATAATACTGATATGATAATCATTTAATTCTTGATTTTCAAGGTATCTCAATGGAAAAGAACAAAAAAAAAGATAGTAATTAATAAAAATGATGAAAACCGATGAAAGACAACGAAAAACCGGTGAAAGACATGGTAATCCAACTTGAACAGAGTTTGACCGATTCAGAGTAATGATGATCGAGTAAAAGAAAATCGTCTCCCGATCATATATTGAGTTTTGAGTGCTCGTCGAATACTTGACGGCCTAAACCAAATTTTACAATACTGATTATATATTATATGTGTATAATATTAATGACAATAACAGCAATAAACTTTTTAATATTGTTGAAGGTGTTTGACAACCGACAAATAAATCATGCAAACCGAAACACCGAGACAGAAGTGTGGGGGTTAAGATGTCACCCTCCCTTTTGCCTAACACGCATGGTTCATCTACTTTACTCCAATATTTATGTTTTATTTAATTGAATTATATATATATAGGGACTTATTCCATTGAGAACCTCTAATTATGAAAGAACTAAAAGAACTAATTTTGAACCATATGTTTTTAAGGGTATAAAAGTAATTTTCCTTTAAATTAGGGGAAGTTACTATTTTACCCTTTTAAATAACCACTTTATGTACAAAACTTAAAGCATAATGTACAAGTGTATTATGCAGTTCTCAAGTTCTTAACATAAAAGTGGTTCTCATTTGAATACCTCCCTATATATATATATATATATATATATATATATATATATATATATATATATATATATATATAGGATTGTGATCAAATAATAACCCACTCTTAGAGCGATAACACATTAACTTTGCCAAAACGAAGCCGAATCTTGAATTTTTTTTTGAACATCATTGTAACATAATTAGAACACTATGTTCTTTTATGAGTTTGCGAAAATTCATCACCGTTTATCATCGTTGTAAGTTTTTGACAAAAACAGTTATAGTGTTGCAACTCAAAAACTTACAACGATGATCTCTCTCAAACGGTGATGAATTTTCGCAAACTCATAAAAGAACATAGTGTTCTAATTGTGTTACAATGATCTTCAAAAAAAATTCAAGATTCGGTTTCGTTTTGGCAAAGTTAATGGGTTATCGCTCTAAGAGTGGGTTATTATTTGAACACTTCCCTATATATATATATATTGGATGGTCAACATACAAAGGACAAAAATGTGATGATTTGACACTTGTTACATGAAGTGAGGGTAAAATGGTCTTTATAAAATCACATACCATTTATATAAAATCACGGACTATCAATTAACATGCATAATCAAGCGCCAATAATCATTGACTTTGTTATATAAAAATTACAAATCGTCATTTAAGAAACATAATCGATGATCAACCAGATAATTACGGATCATTAATTCACGACAAACCTTGTTATATAAAAATCACTGACCGTCATTTAATACATATAATGAAGGACTAACGGCATAATCCTAAACCAAAACGTAAAATCAAGGAGAACGTAAAAAAATGAAAACAAAAAATATAACAATACTATACTCAAATTAACGATAATAAAATTCTTTATTTTATGGTGTGAAATTTTTTTTAAAAATGATTTAAGCGTTTAAAAGTTATCCGATTTAAAAAAAGAGAGAGTGATTTACCCATAAAAAAAATCATCAAATGTATGTTATTGTTTTTTTACCCTTCAAACTTTAAGTCACGTAAGTTTCAAATAAAAAGTTTGCGTCACTAAATGTTAATTAACCATAAATTAATTTGATCATGAGCAGAGAATTATTATTATTCTTCTCACCAATAAACCATTTGATATTTCACACAGACGTGTTATGTTATTGTAAAACTATATTTAAGTATAGGAAAGATACATTTAACGTCATTAAAGTTAATATTTGTGGTTAATATTAAGTTGCAGAGGAAAAAAAATAGATGTAATGATATTTTAATTATTGTAAAACTATATTTTAAGTATAGTAAAGATGCATTTAACGTCATTAAAGTTAATATTTATGTTTAATATTAAGTTGCAGAGGAAAAAAATAGATGTGATGATATTTAAATTACGATCACTTTTCTTAATTTTTCATTAAATTTTTTCAACTTTTTTAACATTAATAACTTTTATATAAGACACTAGGTTAGAAGCCCATGTATTACATGGGTTGAACAAATCTAATATGTTATAAACATTTTTTTATGAATATTTATATATTTGATAACAATGATTGTTGATAAAATAATAAATGACAAATACTTAAAAAAATAAATTACAAATAATAAAAATCTAAGAATTATAAAATTATAAGATATTATATAATTAAAATTTTCTTGTAAGAAGATTTATATATATGATATTTAATTGTATAATTTAATTAGTTAAAATCATTAATATTAAATTCAATATAAAAGTCAATTGTTATTTAATATATAGTATAGATAGGAGGGAAAATTTTATTTAGAGTTTATGAGAAAGTGACATGTGTCCACTCTTGCTATTCTTTTATTAGAATAAAGATTACTTCTTATATTATTAACATTTTTTTATAACTTTCATCAAATTATTTCACTACAAGAAAATATGTGTATAGAGATGTAAGCTACAAAGACAACGTGAGGTCGTTGCTATATGTTGGTCTATAGCAACATCTTATCGCCACAGAGGCAACACGTTTTTTTTTAATATATAACGGCTTGTTGTCGTCGGCCGTCGAGTAGAAAAATGAGGGCTTTGACTAAAAAATTGTCACCTATTGAATTAACTATAGCGACTACGTGTCATCGCTATAGGTACTTAATTTATTTTCCTTTTTTTTTAATTTTCACTCTTTTTAAATAAGGCAAGCGACAAAAAATGAAAATCAAAAATAAAATTGAAAATCAGTGACAAAATATCGTCACTATAGACTCCAATGAATATTAAACTATTATTTCTTTGACCTACGTAAAACATTGTCATTTGAGTTGACCCCTATAGCGACATATATACCCAAAAACGTTGTCATTTGAGTTGTCGCACCCCGAGAAATCCCGTCCCTTCCGGGGCGTGAACGCGACAGACTGTCAGGATGGCAGTCTTCGGTCACACAATGTTGCGAGACCTATATGTCTGGTTTCATACGTACATCCAAATACTTGGACAAAACAGTTTATAAAATTAGAGTTGCGGAAGTTATGTAAGTTATCAAAACATTTATAGTTCATAAGTTGCGAAAGTGTTAATAAAATAGTTTTCAAAATAACATAAGATTAAAATTTGTGGAAGCGATTAAAGAAGTTTAACAACACATGACATAACAAAATGATAATGTTCTCAGGGCCTAAAGCACTATGTAGATGCATGCGACTCCAGCCTAGCATCCTAGATTCCTCGTGCGCGTGCCTTAATTACCTGAGAAAACATGCGAGTAAAAAGGTCAACACAATGGTTGATGAGAGCACAGGTTTTTCATAAGCAGTAAACATCCAATGTTTAAAGTAAGAGTTGTGATTTACATATCATTACAATGCAGTATCGATTGATAGCTAGTCAATATAGTTATATTATATGTGGGTTCGTACCGAAGCTGACAGTTGTGCCTCCCGCCAAGTTCATCACAAGACAATGGCAAAGTGTTGGCCTCCCAGGCGCGATGGGTGGGGCTTGTCAGGCCCAAATAGTACTATTCAAGATTACCACGCTAGGTGCTACGCGCTACTAACGGTCCGTGGAGTATCGCGAGAACTTTTAGTTGTGATGTGGTCCACACATATACATATAGTGATAAAGCATGTCCATACGTAAATAAAATGAGTTGTTCATAAAACAGTTTTTATGCAATGTTTTCTCCCCCAAAGGTAGAAAAAAGTAAAAAGGGGTCGTGAACTCACCTGGTAAAGCAGTTCCGGTTTATGTGTTGTTCGCTACCTACGAATGCTAGCAATCCTGCTAGTATGCACCTATAACCATATAGGTGTAAGTATGTGTTTTGTGGTGTGTTGTATCCCATACAACTCCAAGTGTCGGTGTGCTCAACCGAGTGTGTGCGTGTTGACTTGTGTTGACTCGTGTTGACTCGACGAATCGTTGGTGACACGTTTGTTGTGTTTAGTCCGTTTAATGTGTCAAAAATACAAGTAGGACACCTACATGCATCCTATGACTCTAATCGTACAACGTTCACTTAAGTGACGTGTAAGAATCGTAAAAGTTATCATTTTTGGAAAGTTTCCATTTTAGGAAGGTGTAGTTATGAAATCCCATTTCATAAATCCAATACCTTTAATATGTTTATAATAACACGTTTAAACACTTAAAGTATATCGTTTGCGCATAAATCGTCATTTATGCTATTTTACTCAAATAAAGTTTCCTAAAATAGTAAGTACTTGTTTAAAAGCTAGTTTTCACAAATCAAAGTTTCCAAATATGTTAGAAATCATTTTTAAACATATTTCAATAATCAAAGTTCACCAAAACATCTTAAACCATCAAAAGCCCTCTTTTGATTTTCAAAAATTTCCTTCTATGGCAAGTTTATCTCAAAATCGCATTTTCACAAAATTAATTACCCAAATGTGTTTTTAAACACCTCAATATACATTTGACAACATCTAGACATGTCTAACATGTCTAGATCATCACAAATCTAAGACATGCATCATAAAAGTTTCCTTTTATGGCAAGTTTACCTACATCGTCATCAAATCAACAATAACTCATCCAAACTCAATCCAAACACTTATCTATTCTAAAATCAGTAGATTTAGATCCAATAACACATCAAATCACCAACAAATTCGTGTAAACTAATCACATGGAGTTGCATGTGTTCAAACACACTTGCATGTGTGTTTTTACATCGTGCATGTATAATCTAACCATAGTTAAGCACAATAAACTACCTTAGAAGCTAAGATCCACTAAGATTGAGTAGTAACAGCTTATGATGGTAGTGATTCAGTGTGTTGATCGTTGTTTCTAACCTCCTAGCTTCTTCTCCAAGCTCCAAGGTCTCCAAGCTCACCAACAAAGAAGAAGATGGCTTCAAGAGAGTTTCCAGGGGGTTAGGGCTTAGTTTCAGTGAGTTTTGGCCGAGATTAGATGAAGAAGTTCGGTGAGAATGAAAAGAAATCGGATAGAAAGTGAATGTGGTTGATTTTATAATTTTTTTGATCTGCATGGCCTTCGCGTGCCGCCGAGGCCGATCCAAATTGTCTTCACGTACCGCAAAGGAATTCGGGAGTCCCGACTCCTGCTTTGCTTCGCGTACTACGAAGGGTCAATTTTTCAGTTTTTCGATTTCGATGATTCGATTTCGCTCGTGTTCGATTCCCAACGTTTATCCTAAACATCTAACGTGTGTTTAGCAAATCATATAATAGAACATAAGTTTGATTACTGTTTGATCACCAACGTTCGTGAGACTCGTGTGTGTGTTTCGATAATTCCTCGAATTATTTTGATAGTTTGCTTCGTTGCTACGAACCATTTGCATGCTTGATTAACCATAATCAGCATGTATTGCATAATCCAATAATTCCACGAATCATTGTTTTGCATGTGTTTGTGTTTCTCACACTTGGTTTCTAAAACCAATGTGCAATGTACGATTCGATAGTTCCTCGAACTATCGTTTCGCAGTTGTTTGTGTCTGACTCATCTAATTAAACATAATTAAATGAAATGCAACAAGTATGAATGTGATATGTAAAGAATATAAGAGCCGCAATTTACCTGAAATTGCCGAGTGTCACATGAGTTGCCCCACGTAAAACGTATTGTCACGACAAACCTTATATAATGTATAGACCCTCATTTTGCAGAAAACGAACAAACATGTAAAATATTTTCAAATATTTGTAGTTTTCTACGACAATTTTGGTGTTACAAGGCTTGTCTGGACCTAATCATCTACATCTGTTTGTTTTCTTTTTTAATTTTCAATATTTTTTATGTATTCGTGTTGTGTATGAAAGTTCCTCATATGTGTATGTGTATGTGTATGTGTATGTGTATGTTCATTGGTATGTATATGTATTAGTGTTTTAATTTGTTAATCAATATTTTTTTTTTAAATGAGTATATTATTATTATATACATTTTTAAAATTTTATTATATTTAATTATTTGAGTGTCCAACATGTCATTTGGTATTTTTGTTTATTAGTCTTTTGCTTGTAATTATGTTTTACTATTTTTAAAAATTTCAACTTATTTTTTAAGAAAACACAAATGTGTTGTTGTATAGCTATCTTGTATGATTATTATTATAACATGCGTGATTATCATTATAACTTTCGTGATAACTATCACGCATGATAGAGTTATCACACATGTGGATGATGAGTGATAATTTTACTCTCACTTCGTATGCAAAGCAGACTTTTATATAATAACTAGTTCATAGATACATATATACAGATGTATGTATGTATATATGCTCACCAAATGTAGTAAAAAAAAAAGATTGTTGGAAACATGTAGCAATCCTCCTTGACAGACGGTGGCCTAAAGAAGTCCACTACCAAACATATTGAAATCGAGGGCATCAATCATTGGAAACAAAAAATAAATAAAATAAAATAATGATAATAATAAATAAATAAATAAATCATACTTTAATTGATTTTATTATTCATGCAGGCTATATATATATATTATGGTTTTGTAAGTATACATAATTATGCATAGAAGTGAAGGCATATATGTCCGACAACGTTGTTTCAATCAGTTGGTAGCATTATGATAGAGAAAGCAAAAAACATGAAATATGAGGAGATTTTTGGTCGAAGCTTTAGTCGACACGACCAAAAAAGATTCAAGTTGGGTGCAATGCTTGCTTGCTTTGTAGTCTTATGGTGCATCTCCACCGTCTTCAAGCCTTACATTGGTCCCCTCTCTCTTTGTAAGTCGGTTATTATAGTGAACTTTTTCAGTTTTAAAGCTTATTTAGATAAAAATGTTAAACCACGAAAAATAACTCATAGTGACAAAAATCAATGGTCACCCGTTGGTAGTTGTATTCTAAGTAGCTAATACCAATTTAGTCATGTTTTCATGTTCCAACCAATTGAGCATTTTTTTTTGTTATTGTTTTACTTTTTTTTTTCCTCAAATGGTTGTATGCAATATTGGTGATTAAATTTTGAATATGATTGCGTATGGTTTTTCATAATTCGTCCATGGGAATACCATTCTTTGAGAAATGTTAGAATTCTATCTGTGAATGTTCAAATAAACCATCAGTAGTCTGTCTGGAAACAGTTTTTCGGTAATCTGTCAATAAGAACACATCAGTTTTGACGTTCGCGTCATTGACCCACGCCATGTTTTCGAATGCATGGTCAACAAATGACTGACATTTCTTTCAAGTAACTGGTACATTCGTTGCTGAAAACATCGTTTAGCAATGACTCACTCGACTCGAGTTAGATATTGTTTATAAACAAACAATTTGACAAATCTAAGTCAACCTCTTTAGTTATATCTATATCTACTATATCTATCTATATTATCTAATAAATAAAGATTTTTATGAGACATATTTCAGTTTTATATGCCATCTAAAAATGTGTATCCTGTCTCTGTTCTATTAAACATTTTGTATGTCACCTTTTTTAGATTTTAAATTTTTGTTATCTCTAAATTTTCTTTTTTTTTTTTGCTTACTAGCTATTTATTATTTTTATTTAACATGTGTATTATGCCGTAAATAATAATAAGATAATTAAAATCTGTTTATCATACAATATGCATTTTTGTTATAATGCGCTGGAAAAAAGTATAAGCAAATAAAAAAATTATAACTTGATGTATCGAGACTACATTTATTGTTTCGTTTGTATATAAAATCAGGGGGGTTTTGGCCATGAGGTAAGTGTTTTAATTATTTCAACATTAAATATAATCTGCTATCAATACAGTCCATATAGTTTAAACAACTAACAGTTTTGACTCCCAAACTTTATTATTCTAACGGTTTTGGCCCTCCAAAACTAACTATGGTTGGAGGCCAAAAACATTAGCTCTTCAAATCACAAGGGCGTCATCCATATAAGATTTTATTTTAGGTTGAAATAATTTAAACACTTAAAAAAAAACCGTAATTTATTCGGGGAAAAAGAGAAAGTACGTTGCTTGATAAATCGGATAAAATGATTAAATGAATATTGTATTTTAATTTTATTTGTAAATAATTAATAATTGGCCACTGGTACATTTATATTGAAGTTGGTCTAACTAGAGTGCATATTTAAACATTTTGAATAAAAAATAGCAAAGGAACTAACACAAAATATATTAATGAACATTTGGAAGAAATATCGATTCCTTAAACTACTGAGAAAATTACATTAATGAATTCACCTTTAAAATATATTAATGAATTCACCTTACCTTTTAGTCCGCCCAAGAACATACCTTCGAACACGGTGGGTTCATGTAAACCTACTCTTAATATGCTAGATCCGCCGAGGAACATGGAGAGATTTGGAAATAAGTTTGCCAGGAGAGTGGTAGGCATACGATGCAATACACATAACAACGCATACGCATTAACGCATGCAAAGTGTACGTAGCGATATCTAGTAAATAATAGAATTAAATCATACTAATACGTCTTTAAAAATAAGCTTATTTTTAAAAATATATATAAAAAAAAAGTCATTTTTATTCTAGATTATATATTTTTTTCATACTTAATTTATAAACAGTTCAAAAAGCATAAACTCAACATAAAAAAAGACAAAGTCGTGCAAAATATATATTTTTATGTTTTTAGTTAAAATGTTATAACAACACTTATTTTTTCCTGGATTTGTTCTTTTGACAATATTTTAGATGCATATAAAAAAATAATAAAATACACTATAAAAACATAAATCCAATATATGAGCACAAAATAAAGTAAAAACAAGACATATCTAATAAAAAAATAAGTGTTTTATGTTTGTTGACAAAATCTTATTTTTATTTGATTCTTTTTCATAATTATAAACAGATAATATATTAGCTAATGATTAAGATGTTTTTATGAAAATAACTAGGTTACACGGATTAAATGAATAAATATCACAAATAATCATTAATGAAAATTTAGAAAATATAAAATGATTTTTAATATAAAATATAATTACAATTTAATTTTGTATGATTTAATATTTTAAGTATTAAAATAATAATATTATTTCTTTAAACACTAACTGTTTTTTATAATTTGTTTTTCTTTAACCATTGTGTTTCAAATAATTTGAAAATTTTATAATTTATAATATTTTTTTAAAAAGAAGTGTGTTTTTAATATAATATATTTTAATATATTAAAAAATATTTTTTTTATTTTAAAAATGTATAAAAAGTATATTTAATATTATTATTTAATATTAGAGAATTGTGTTTAACTAAATATTCTCCTTATTTCAAAAAGACTAAGGGGTTGTTTGGTTGGGTCTGAATCATTAAGTGTTGAATGGTTAAGAGAGTCTGAATAATAACTGTTTGGTTGCACATATGAATGAATGCAAAAAAAAAAAAAACAAAAAAAAAAAACTCTTTTTTAAACCTAGTCGGTCATCTAACACAGAATACAACTCGCGTTCTCCACCGAACCACCACTTCTCCCCCCCCCCTTCTCCTCCGCATCTCCTCCGCAGACCAATCGTCATCACCATCGCAAATCGTCATCAGCATCGCATCTCCTCCCCTTCTCCTCTCCTTCTCCTCCACAGACCAGTCGTCATCACCATCGCATCTCCTCCGCCACCCGTCTCAGCCCCTTTGTTCGAACCCTAAAACCAAAACGCATGTCGCAGCCCCTTCGATCCATTCGGCGGTAACAGATCGACGGTAGTGCAGACGTGTGGTGCGGTTGTGCGGCAGTGGCAGTGGTGCGATTGTGCGGCGGTGGCGATGGTGCAGTTGTGCGGCGATTGGAACCCATTCAGGCTGTGTGGTGGCCGGTGGGCATTCAGATGTTACCATCTTGTTCTCTTTCTCATTCAGACTTCATCCTAAATCTGAACCATTCAGACATTGGTTCAGACATTGGAACCTATTCAGATGTCTTTTTTTCCCCAAACAAACGGTCTGAATTTGAACCATTCAGATTCAGACCTATTCAAATCCAAACAAACAGCCTTTAAGAATGATTATTAACTATTAGATTATCAGATCAAATTTAAGATGGAAAATTTTAAATTTTAAAGGGAAAAATTGTTATAGGGTAATTTAGTCATAACCACTTTCCCCCCATATTTTTTAAATATTCATAATTTTTACATGCGATATTATTCTTTTAAAAATATATCATAAAAACGAGTATTTTTTTCTCTTTAAAATGAGTATAATTTTGTTATAAAAAATGAAATTTTTTCAGCTCATTGTTTCTAATTATCGTCATTGTGTCTTTTTTAAACGTTTGTGTATAATTATCTTTTTATTGTTTTTCTTACAGGTAATTGCGTCTTTTTTACAGATAATTGTGTCCTTTTTAAGATCATTGTGTTATTCATACTCGTCATTATGTCATTTTGCTTAACATTATGTATTCTGCAACATCATTGTGTCTTAAGTTGTTCATGAAAACACAACATTGAGCATAAACAAAAAAGACACAATGACCTGCACAAAATTATTATACTCATCATTGCGTCTTTTTTACAGGTAATTGCATCTTTATTTATTGTGTTATTCATATTCGTCATTGTGTCATTGTTGTTTGACATTATGTGTTATGCAACATCATTATGTCTTATATTGTTCACTAAAACACAACATTGAAAAAAAAACAAAAGACACAATGAACATTTACAAAAGACACAATGACCTGTACAAAATTGTTAATACTCGTCTTTGTGTCTTTATTATACGGAATTATGTCTTTTTAAAGATCATTGTATTATTCATATTTTTCATTATGTCATCCTTGACATCATGTATTATTTGACATCATTGTGTCTTAAAATGTTTAGAGAAACACAACATTGAGCAAAAACAAAAAGATACAATAACATGTACAAAAGACACAATGACCTGCACAAAAGACACAATGGATTAAAAAACAAAATTTTTTGTATAGCAAATACACTATTAATTTTGAAGATAAAAAAATGCTCGTTTTTATGGTATATTTTTTTTTTAAAAATAATTTTGTATGTAAAAGTTCTGATCGTTTAAAAAAAGTGTGAAACTTGATAAAAAGTTAACAAAAGTAGCGATTACTAAAACACTCTCCAACAACTTGATTTAATCATAGCCAATTAATTATCTAATGGCTCAAGATACTTCTTAGGTTTTTTAGATTGAGAGTCTTATTTAGTTTAACTTAACCTCAATATTAGATGTATTTAATAGGAGAAAGAGGTGAGAAATGAAGATTGAAATGATCTAGAAACATGTCATGTAACAATGTAACACTAAAACCTTTATTTATTAGTATAAGTATATTAGGATTTACATAATAATGCAAACAAATCATAGATTCAGTATTTGTTGTATATTATTAATGTAATTGGTTGTAAAGGAATATTAAAGAGTTGGGGTGCGGAATGCACACTCGTTTAATATTTCTGAGCTCCAAACCAAGCGCGAGGGTCAAGGGTAGAAATATTGATTTCGGATAGCGATTCCATGCACGATCCGATAGATTTCCAAGCGATTATTGATGAATTTCTCCAGCAGCATTATTATCAACTAGATTACACGAACACGAGTTGCTACGAGCCCTTATTGTTTAACTTTTTTCTACATTTGAGGTGCCTTAATTAATACTCACGCTGCAAATTAATTTTTAAAATATTTAAAAAAAAAAAAAAGAACTATCAAAGAGTCGAGAAAAAACAAACAAAAATAATGAATAAATAAAAAGAAGGTGATGTTAGAAGGGAACCAATGACCTGATTAATGTTAAAGGAGCAAGCCAGAATTACCACTCTACCAACATATCTTTTATATAAAAGTTTCTTCACAAATTTATATATCAAGATCCAAAATTGGCTAAAAAAAAAAAGAAATATGCATTACAGAGTTGTACTATACGTTTGAAGCATGGTACATTAGTGTGAATAAATTGATTTTCTAGTTATGTTAAATATTATTAGAAATAACTAACTAATATATTATATTTTCATACATTTATTAGATCCAAAAGTAGGACAAGGGAGTATAATGTGCGACACTTCAAAACGAAGATGTGATACATGTGAAATGAAAGGTGACATAAGGATTCAAGGGAACTCGTCTACCATTTATGTGTTTTCTAGTCACATTGGGCATGTGTTAAGGACCATAAAGCCTTATGCCCGTAAAGGCGACGAAAACGCAATGAAAAAGGTAACAACTTTCACCATAAAATCGATCCCAAAAGAAGCCAAAACCATGCTCAAATGTACCAAAACTCACAATGTACCTGCCATAGTTTTCTCTCTTGGTGGGTACGCTGAGAACAACTTTCATGCCTTCTCAGATGTCGTCCTCCCTCTTTATGCAACGTCTCGTGAATTCAATCGAGAAGTGAAGTTCCTTGTCACGGATAACCGGTCTTGGTGGATTAGCAAGTTTCAAGAACTATTGCACAAATTATCAAGATTTGAAATCATTGATATCGATCGCGATAACGAAGTGCATTGCTTTTCTAGTGTGGTTGTAGGCCTTGGAAAAGAAGATAAAAAAGAGCTTCACATTGAATCAGTGAAGGGTTTCACAAGCTTCTTAAGAAGTTCCTTCTCATTGGACAGATTTACAGCGATAAATTTAACAAACCATCAAACCAAAAAGCCTAGGCTTCTAATAGTTTCAAGATCGAAAACACGAGCTTTTATGAACATCAATGAGATGGTTCATGCATCACAAGACTTGGGGTTCGAGGTGATTGTAACAGAAATGAATGAGAACTTGACACGCGTATCGCGATTAGTAAACTCATGTGATGTGATGATGGGCGTTCATGGAGCAGGGCTAACAAACATGGTGTTTTTACCTGAAAACAGCATTTTAATACAAGTTGTTCCCTTGGGGGAGATGGGTTGGATAGCAAATACTTATTTTGGAGAGCCTTCAAAGGCTATGGGGTTGAGATACTTGGAGTACAAGGCAAGCAAAGGGGAAAGTTCATTGGTTGATCAATATCCTGTTAACCATCAAGTGTTGGTGGATCCATTTTCAATTCAAAGGAAAGGGTGGGATGTTTATAGGTCTATATATTTAGATAAACAAAATGTAACACTTAATATTACTAGGCTCAAAGAGACATTGTCAACAGCCCTTCAACTTCTTTATTCCTGATTGATTATAATTAATTTTGGTTTAAGTGGAATTTATTCTTTTGGTTATGGTACAGCCTATTAGTTTTTTTAGACGACAGTATCTTTAGGAAAATTTCTTACTTATCTAGAGTTGAACTCAAAACCTCTTATAATATCGTTAGGCTAATAACAATCTTCTTATCAAGAAAACATTTTAGTGAAAGTAGAATTTTCACAGCTCACTTGGATGTTAAAGTTCAAAATATACACAAGTAATAACTTGATTTTGATTAAAAGTTTATAGCCTAGTAAATTTTGTTGCTTACATTATACAGCAAAATGTTGACACATCAAACTTTAATATTTTGAATGATCATGAAAACTCACTTAAATAATAGACTGGTAAAATATATCACAAGCAACCAGGTAAATAGACTTCACGATAAACCTACAAAAATACTTCAAGACCTCTACCAGTCTACCACTTAATCCACCAAGTTCATCTATTACAATACTATAATTTCTTTTCTCAAGAAGCCATCATCGCTGCATTACTCACCACTATAATCGATTAATGTGTAATGAAGACGAAGATAACAAGAGCATCATCGCTCACTATCTAAGCTTAAACCCGTATAAACATGTCAAATATTTTATTTTATTTATTTATTTGCTTAAATCTCTACGTTCTGACTTCTGAGTTATTTTTTGAGTTTTTGGTTTGCCATTTGGCGCTCTCAGCAAGGCCTTTTCACAAACTCACACCAAGCTTTGGCTTGTTTAAATGGTAAACGCCACCATTACGCGCCCCTCACCGACCGGTCTCACGGCCAACATGTGAGGTAAATTGAGTGACCCAAGGAAAATTGAGTGGTGTCGGGTTTTAAACCCTAGACCTCCATTATAAATTCTCACCCCTTACCACTAGGCCACCATCACGTCACGGGGACAACTTTGGCTTGTTTAAGAGTGCCCTCAAATTAGCTCAAGCAGAAGAAGCCGAGCTCAATCTGAAAAACATACGCACAAACCATGCAAAGCTCAACTCAAGCTTCAAAAAATCAAACAAGCCAAGCTCGAGTAGTGTACAGCTAGAGCTCGGCTCATACACCCCTAGCCGTGGTGCTCTCTGTAAGGCCTTCTTTTCACAAACTCACACCATGGTGCTCTCAATTATCAGTGATAATTGATTGTATAACATATCCATATGCCTTAGTTTTTATCGGTCATATCATGAAGATGGAACAAGCATTCAACATATGACATCAAAATTAAACGTTTTATAGCAAATCTGGAAACAGACCTACATGAACATATGAAGGCTGCAATAATCGTCTAGCTACAAGGAACGTAGAGTAGCAATGGGGTTCAAATAAAAAAACCAGACATATTTACAAAAATGCCCATGTAGGGTAATTTCAAAGTTCGTTGCAACAAATCAGAGTTATGGCTTAAAAAATACCTGCATCAAAAAATACCGAATTGAAAGCAGTCATTCACCTTCATTATGCTTTCATTAGTTTAATCATTCCTGCATTTCATGGTGTTAACTACAAATCAGAGTTATGGCTTAAACGAATAATGGATGTGGCAAGTAACTAGTCAAAAAGGGCACATTTTGTAAGAGCCAAAAGGTTCGGTCAGTCTAGGTTGCCCGAGAAATGTATATGTTCAAACGTTTAAACAAGTTTAAGATAACACGTAATGTTATCATAATGGTACATGAGATCGAACTGGTTGCCTTACCTGTTTGATATTCCGGGTCAGAACGGATTGTTTTTAAAAAATTTCAATTTGGTTTCAAGTCATGATGTGTTAGAACTAAACAAATAGTTTACTAGGATAATTTTTAGTCATTTTCTCATCAAATATGCTGTTAAACATTCTTAAATATTTGAATTCAATGCATTCACATAATTTTTAGGCTACCCATCTTGACTCATATTGGGTAACATTACACATGTCAACCTATTCCATGTTATAATGTTACCCATTTCAACCCATTATACAATAATTTTTCACCCAAACCAACCGATTTATTTTGATTTGGGTGAAGATTGCCACCTCTACTTGAAAACCATAAACAAGGATACAACTGGCCAGAATTTGACATTATTTTTTTTTTATGGACATGACGGGTTATTTAGCTTCAAACCTTAAATCTCTTTAGGCGTGTGTTGTTCTCAGAAAAACGAGGTGCATGTGACTGATATCTAGCAGGTTCACTTCTATAACTGTAAGCTGCAACTTTTGGTGATGATCTACTGTTGTCTTCATTTTGACTTCTAGCATTTCTAAATAAGCCGTCCTTATCCCAATTCACCTCATAATCGGCCTTTAATCGTGATCCTTGCTATACTCAAGACATATAAGATTAACACATACTTTTAAAAAACTAGTTTGACACATAATAACCATTAAAAAAATAATCTGGTTGAAGCTGGTATCCTCAAAATCAGAATAAGAAACTCAATAAAAATCAGAACTTTATTGAATAAAATTTGAGGTACAATTAACCCTAAACTCTTAACCCCTATTTATAAGAAAACCAACATCTAAAAGTCAAACTATTATCCCTAATAACCTGCTGAAAACAAACAAACTAATTTAATCTAAAACATAACTATCAAATAATCAAAAACAGCCCCTGAAATTGTAAGCTTGATCAAGATTAATCCAACAATCTCCTCCTTAATCTTGATAAGAACCATTCCTCAAAGCAATGCTGGTCCATCCTCCCCTTGAACTCTAGTTAAGTTTGTCTCCTCCTTTTCATTCCAATTAGGACATTCATATGCAAAATGCCCATACTTACCACACTCATAACACTTTAGCTCACTTTTGTCTCTAAAACCTTCACGCCCAATGCCTCTTCCACGTCCATTCTCTCCTCTACCACTCCCTCTTCTATATCCCTTACCACGGTCACCATTGTTATACCCACGACCTTGACCATACCTTTCAAAACTAGGTTCCTTTGGCTTTGACCTTTCTTGTTCTTCACCTTTAGCCATTAGCAACTTCTCTTGATCACTTTCTTTCTCATCAAGGTCTTTAATCCTTTCTTCATATGCTTTCAATCTACCCACGGCCTCTTCAAAAGACATTCCAAATTTGATCCAAGGCTCTTGAACTTTGTAACTATTCCACTAAGTTTGCCCGAAAATTCATCCACCGATTCACCTTCCTTCATCTTCAACATCTCTAATTCGGATCTTAAAGTTTGTAGTCTTGCCTTTTGAACTCTATCAGCCCCCAAATACCTTACACGAATTGCTTCCCAAACATCCTTTGCATGTCTATGCTTTGACACTTGAAGCAAAACATCTTCGGGTAGAGTTTGAAATACAAAGGCTCTTGCCATTAAGTTCTTCCTAGCCTTGACCGCTCCTCCTGTCACCAGATCAACGGCTTCCCACAATCCATACGCTTGTAGAATAGATTCCACCATGATTGACCAGCTTGTGTAATATGTAGCAGTCAACTTTGGGCATTGCAGTGGTATATTTCCTTGATTTCCAGCCTGCACAATTGTACCAGCACCTCCAGCTCCTTCTGCCATCTCTTCTACTCTCCACACAGGATTAAACCACACAGGTTTCAACGATCTGATCCACACAGGTTATCTCCTTCTTCTGCTTACACCACACAGGTCTTTAACAGCCACACAGGCTGTCGTGTTCACTCTATTCCACACAGGTTACTTACCACGCAGGTTGATAATACTTGTTCCACACAGGTCCCCAGTTCTCCTTTTAAACCACACAGGTATTCTTCCACACGGGTCTCACCTTGTACCACACAGGTCTTTCTTCGGATTCAAGTTCACAGCCTCCAGAATCGATTTCAACCCTAGCCTAGTCGAGTTAACTCTAATCGATTTCTTCATTACTCCCAGACAACCCCGATTGAGACCCTCACAACCTTCGATCGACCCTAATTCGAGCAATCCTACCTGAATCGCACAGGTTCCAATCGAAAATCAACCCCAAGTTCGATTGAAGCCCTTGCGGCTTCTTCTCTGCTGATTCTTTCGCCAATTGACCTTCTGGAACAAGTCTTTCAGCGATCGTCCTTCTCCTCCTGGATCGATCCCTCAACAGGTAAGCTCTCTTCTGTATCGAGCCTTTTTTTCTTCTTCAGGCGTCGCTTGGAACAATCCTTCGATTTGGAGCAGGTCTTCGTCTTGAACAAGCCTTCAATGGTCGACGGTATGAGCTTGACCAACTCTGATACCAATTGAAGCTGGTATCCTCAAAATCAGAATAAGAAACTCAATAAAAATCAGAACTTTATTGAATAAAATTTGAGGTACAATTAACCCTAAACTCTTAACCCCTATTTATAAGAAAACCAACATCTAAAGTCAAACTATTATCCCTAATAACCTGCTGAAAAAAAACTAATTTAATCTAAAACATAACTATCAAATAATCAAAAACAGCCCCTGAAATTGTAAGCTTGATCAAGATTAATCCAACACTGGTTATAAAAAATAATAATAAAAAAAGAAATTGGAAACGAATATCTACCTTTTGTAATGACCTCCCACATAACACCTTTAAAGCCTTTGAAAATTCCCTATGGTCCTCAAACCGAACAACAATCTTACATTGGAGACCAGGAACTATGTCCTCTTCTTCATCTGCATCTTTTCCTACACCATCATCTTCTGCAACATCAAGATTCCTATGCAAAAACTTTGTCAGGGTAGTAAATTGCAAGCTCTACATGCAACCCCAGAACTTTTAATAACCACATGAACATTACAAGTATGAATATTAATGGAGTTTTGAGGCATTAATCATGCGTACACTACATTCTCATCCATGTAACATTGAGGTGGATTAATATATTAAGATCAATCGGTTGAAAGTGCTTAGCTTAATCCCAATTTGAACTAAAATAAACCACACAGACCAATGTTACAAATTTACAATTCACTTTAAATAATGGTACAATTGTGGATAAATCGTTTTTTAAAGAATAGACATTCAAGGGATTAAGCGATTAACAATGTTAGTAAACTGAAAAAATATTACCATTCACTTTGAAAACAGGGTGTAGTTACATGCCCTGAATTTCTTATTATGCTTACTAAAGGGAAGTCACATGAGTGTGCCTGTTTGTTCATCAGCTGGAAGTCTCTTTGGATGCAGTGTCTCTTTCCAAATGTAAAGAGGTAAGGTTTGCCTACATCCCACACTTGCCAAACCTTACAAATAGCTATGTGCCTATGCTACGAGCCTACGAGTGGATTTAATGGATATGGTTGTTGTTCGCTAAAGGGAAGTCAAGTGTCAAGTTAAATTCAATAACAGACATCCATTGAGGAGTGAAAGATGTGACCTCACTTACCCTTCAAATTTTTGTACCATATATTTATTCTATTACAGTCGAGTTGTCAAATATGGTTGATTACCACATGCAATTCAGAACTCTAAGATTATAATAACCGATAAAGAGTTCAAATTGAGTAAAATATGTTCTCAACTTTTTCAAATAAGCTGATAATAACAACACTCATAGTCTCATAGACACTGAAAATTATTCACCTATTTTCATTGTTAAAATTTTCTAATTGTTGTTTAATCTTGATGTGATGAAAGTCAAAATCTGGTCAAATGACTAAGAGTCATTAAGGAAAGTTTTATTTTTTTTCAAAAGTATTTATTGTTTGATTAAGTCCTAGATTGAATAAGTAATAAATAGGGTCAAAATATAACCCTAAATTTTAGCTAGCTTTTAATAGGTTAGTTTCATTTTTTTAGCTATTTAAATGTTTTGCATGTAAGTCTAATGGGTGTCTTTTCAATTAGTAATTCAAAGAGTGTGTGTATGATTTTTTGAATTTGCACTCTGATTTACCAACATTTGGTATCAGACTTGGTTTTAAAGGAAGTCAAATTCATCATCTAGACCCGAAGGACCGGATCAAGACCGAAGGACCGGAATCACATAGCATAGAAGAAAAGACAACCAAATGGCAGCAGTCTTAGGAGAACAAATGATACCCATGAAGGAAGGAGGTTCGATGTCCTTTAGGTGTCCTATCTTGAACTCTACAAATTATACAATATGGAAAGTGAAGATCAAGGCGTTTTTCAATGTTCAAGGAATTTGAGAGGCGATCGAACCAGGAGTGAATGTCGATCAAAAGAAAGACAACATGGCAATTGCTTTCTTGTATCAAGCAATACCTGAGGAACTTGTTTTGCAGATTGCTCAATACACCCATGCGAAGCAGATTTGGGACACACTAAAGGTACGTTTTATTGGTGCAAATAGGATCCAAAAGGCTAGGCTACAAACTCTAAGAAATAAGTTCGAAGCCCTAAAGATGAAGGACGGAGAATCCATTGATGACTTTACAGGAAGGATGAGTGATTGGTTTCAAAAGCAAACAGTCTTAGAAAGGCATATGATGATGCAACGTTAGTCAGAAAACTCCTTAATTTGGTACCTGCAAAATTCACAGCCATTGTTGCAACAATTGAACAGTTTGCAGATTTGGACACAATGGTATTTCCTGAACCAATTGTAGACTAAAAGCATTTGAAGAAAGACTTCATGCAAAAGAGCATGTACATGAACAAAGGAGTAATCAACTAATGCTTACTCAAGCCGAGTGTGAGGCTAGCAACAGAAATAGAAATAAGGATCGCCGCAACGGTGGTGGTTGTGATGTGGCTAACCGAAATCGTGGAAGATGCCAATGTTGTGATCAAGACAATCGGAGTAGGGGTAGTTCACCCCATAGTCACAGAATTCGCTACCTGAACCACGAATTTCGTTTTGGATCGTTTCGACCCAATTCGAATTCGTTAGCGTATTGGTTCGCTGTTGGTTCGCCGATCCAATTCCTAGGATACGCGATTGGAACCCTCAACTCATATCGTACCAAATTAAGACTGCAATCGAACCCTGTGAATCCTAAATCACGAGTGGAACAGTCAATTCGTGAATTGGTGAACCCTAAAACGTGATTAGAGTAAGAAATTCTTTAGTGGACTTGGAATTTTGATTCGTGAGGGAATCCTAGAGTGCGATTTGAGTAAAGATCCTGCCGATTGAAATCACACATAGCGACCAGACTTGGAATTTTGAAAGAACGTATTTTTTTGAACGGCAAAAAAGAAAATGGTTGAAATTTACGTGAGTTCCAACTTTGATTAGATTATTAGAATTCACAATTTATTTAATGTTTATTTATTTTGGAATTTGTTGTTTGATTATCTTGAAAAAATATGTATTTTAACTGGAATATATGTATTCAGATATATATTTATGTTATTTTGGAACAATCCTCATTTTTAATATATGTAAAAAGAACCGAGATTATTGGTACACCGAACCGGATCGTACCGGAAGGAACCTACCCCCCTACGAACCGAATTCGTGGCCTTTAGCGAATCGCGAACCCGCTCCTCGTTCCCGAACCAAACCGAACCGCGATCCATGTGACTATGGTTCACCCATCAATCATAAAGCTGCTTCAAAAATCAAGTGTTTTAAATGTGAAGAATATGAACATTATGCAAGCAAGTGTCCCAATCGTAAGTGGGAAGGTGCAAGACTGAAAAAGGAAGAAGTAATCCTAACTTGAGAAGAAGATGATGATGAACCAACATTATTACTAACCATGTGCCAACAACAGAAAGATTCAAGCACCAAAGAGGATTCAAAACGTTCCTTTTCAAATGAGCAACAAAAATAGAAACAAAACTAGTGAAGATGAGTGAAGAGCTAAAGAATCTGTTAGGAATCAATGATCCGGGCCGAGACAACAAAAGCGGGTTTAGATGCCATGCGTGTGGGATGTTTGGACACTTCTCATGCACAATATTGAATGAAGCCGACTTGATCCAAGAGGACGAACCTACATTGCTTTGAAGCCATGAGGAGACATCAAGATCAAGGGGGTGAATGTTGGTTAATCTTGATGTGATGAAAGTCAAAATCTGGTCAAATGACTAAGAGTCATTTATGAAAGTTTTTATTCTTTTTCAAAAGTATTTATTGCTTGATTAAGTCGTAGATTGAACAAGTAATAAATAGGGTCAAACTATAACCCTAATTTCAGCTAGCTTTTAATAGGTTAGTTTTGTTTTTTTTAGCTATTTAAATGTTTTGCATTTAAGTCTAATGTGTGTCTTTTCAATTAGTAATTCAAAGTGTGTGTGTGATTTTTTGAATTTGCTCTCTGATTTACCAACACTAATTACATATATTTTTAACACAACTTCTAAATGTCAATTGCTAATCAAGTCACCTGATGAATGTTAAACCAAATCCAATTCCTTCACATTTACTGCGTCGCATACAGTAATCATATGAGCTACTATAAAATATATTACATGGAAATAACGAAAAATAACAAAATGTAGAAGAATCCAACAACAGAAGCATACCTGATTTTGCCTAATGTAGAAAAAATTGTATGAGTAACCAACATTGAAGGCTTCGATGAGACTCTTGTCTCCGCAAACCATCGTGACGGGACACCTCTCAGCACAATTGTGTCAGGTTCCCGTCTTCTACCCCTTGAATACCCTGTTCATTATAAGAAAAGTCAATATCCAATTCCATAGAAGTTGAATTTCAAAAGGGCAGTTAACTTGAATCAGACCAACATAACGGATTAGGCGAAAATATGTTTCAAATAACAAGCTACCATATAACCAAACACTTCTATGAATAATCAGTATTAACAATAATTCAGTTTCAATATAGAACCAATAATTCACTGAGACAGAAAAAACGGATAACTCCCATGTCATAACTGCAAAATTGTATCAGATGGAATATACTGTGTTTCTCAAACAGGAATTATGTATATTTGTTCATAGTTCAATTGCTTAATGTTAATAGATTTACAAAACATCTTCATCTCTCAAAAATCATACATCACTAAGCTATTCCAATATTCAATCTAAACATGAATTCATCTAAATTACAGATATAACTTATGAACAGATTAAAGTATGTTAATTTTGCAATTTAAGAACAGAGCTAACAAAGAACATAACGTACAGATCTGGTTAACAAGAACGAACCTCTGTCTCCACCATCAAACGCAGAAATCTCCTCCCACTCTTTCTTCATTGCTTCAAAATCATCAGATGGCGGAATCTCAACACTCAACTTAAACTTAACCCCAACAAGACTCAACTCAATTCCATCCATTTTAGCAACCACCATTTTCTTCCATTCACCAACCTTCTTTTCCGATAGAAACCCTAATTCTCGAATGAAAAGGTTACCATGAGCGACGGGATCCTCACGCTTCCGTTTTTTGGCATCTTTGAACTTGCGAAGGTGGAGATCGTCTTCGGGGACGATGATGGAAAATGAGGCTTTCAGGAAATCGATTAAGGATGCCTTGAGTTGCCATTCGTCGAGAGGCTTGATGGAGGCGTCGGAGCGGTGGACGGTGAGGTTGAGCTTCAAACGGGGGACGAGGGAAAGGCCGGAGTCTAGTTCTAGGGTTTCAGTAGTTAGAAGGGAGTCTACAGATCGAGTGCTGCTCATTGCAGTGGTTTCTGCGTGAATGGTAACCTGTTGAAAGTTGAGGTTGGAGGCAAAGAGGTGGGTGTCCGAGGTGACATCCTTGCGTTGGATATGATTTTAAAATAAATTATTAATTTATACGTTTTTTCAAAAATATAATAAAAGAACGTCTGATAACGATTTTTTTGTAAAATATTAATAAGTTGTTTTTAAAAGGGAAAAATTATGATTTTCAAGATAACTTATGATTTATTGACATAAAATTACAAACTTACCTCTCATATTTACTATTTACCCAATCTATCTACCACCCACCGAAACTACCACACACCGACATCACCACCCGCCACCACCCCACCACAAGCGCCGTCACCCACAACTATCTCCCACCATTCACCCACCACCATCGCTGTCACCCACCACCGTACCACTCACCTCCACCGCCATCCACCACCATTTTCGCAACCTACCATCGCCACCCATAACCTTAAAATGGTTTTCAATATAATAATATCATTTTTGGTAATTTTGAAAAGTCATTACGGAAAAGTAATCTAAACACATTTTTAAAAATTTTATTTTAAAAAGTCATAAGTTAATAAACATTTTTGAAAAAAGTATTTTTAAAGTTAAATAAGCAATCCCAAACAAGGCCTATGTCTTTTATATATGTCTATATTGTGATTTTCTTTATACTTATGATGGTTTCCAAATGTTAGAGTGGTTATATGACGGTTTCCAAATGTTAGAATGGTTACATGATGGTATCCAACGGTTACGTTGTGGTTTTCATTAAAAATGAGGTTACATCATTTTCTAACAATTACATCGGTTTTTTACATTTGTGTGAAGATTTCCGACATTATTTGTATGTTATTAATTTTATTTGTTTTGTAATGCTTTTGATAAAGTTAGATTTTTTTCCTTGTGTTATGTTGTATTTTAATTAAATAAACTAATACTATTTATGTTTAAAACTAAAGGGTTGTTTGGTAGGGTCTGAATGGATCTGAATAGGTCTGAATCTGAACCATTCAGACTCAGACCGTTTGTTGGGACGTCTGAATGAAAAAAACCATCTGAATGGGGGCCTGAATGGTTCAGATTTGAAAACAAGTCTGATTGGTGAATGGAGGAAAAAATAGGGGTCTTCATTTCATTTTCATTTGAAAACCCTATTCTCTCCCTCTTTCCCTGTTTTTCCCGTCACATCCCCTCAACCCTTTTTCACCTTCTTTCGCCGTAGCTCCCTTTTCAGCCGCAGCTCCCTTCTCCGCCTCCGCAAGTAGTGTCGCTGTCGCACCTGTCGCAGGTACTGTCTCCATCGCCTCCCTTCTTCTTCTTGTTCGCCGCCGCAGGTACTGTCTCCGTTGCCTCCCTTCTTCTTCTTGTTCGCCACCGCAACTACAGGTTGGTCGCTACTTCTTCTCTTTTTTTTTTTTTTTTTGTGATTGTTGTTTCAATTGTTGTGATTTGATTTTGGTTTTTTTTATGCAAGTTGGTTATATCATACAATAGAAAACCTGTGATTTTGTTTCTCTGATTTTGATGCAAGTTGGTGTTTAGCTGATTGTTGAAAACCTGTGATTTTGTTTCTGTGATTGTGATTTTGTTTCTGTTTTTTGATGCAAATTGGTAATATGATACAGCACACCAAATATTGTTCAAATGATGTTTTGATGGAAATTGTTTGCCTATGTTTGCACACCATAGATTGTTCAAATGATGTTGAATTTGCCTATGTTTGTGATGTTCCTGTTAACATTTTCTTGATCATAAGTTTACATAATAATTAAGAACAGAAAACCTGTAAACATTTGTTTGTGATGTTTTGATGCAAATTGTTTGTTTTTTTCAAAGAAATGACAACAAAAAGGAGTAGGATTAGTTGGAAACAAGAAGGTGTTGAGAAAACATTTCTTAAAGCATGTGTTCATGAATTGACACTATATGGGCGCGAAGGGGGCAGTCTCAAAGCACTTTTTTGGAAGAGAGTGGCAGAAAAATTACAATTGGAACACAAGTTCATTGCCGATCAAAAACAAATGAAGAACCGTTATGATTATCTAAAAGCTAAATTTACAGTTTGGACAAAGCTTAAAAACAAAACCAGCAATGTTTATGATCCAATAACGAAAATGTTTTACTTGTCAGAAGAAAATTGGCAATTAGAGATTAAGGTATCTCTTTTTTTTTTTATAAATACTATATATTATTGTATTTCAGTATTCTTATACAATTATATAATATTTTTTCACACAGTCTAACAAACATGCCGAAGCATCGATGTTTTCATGAGGTTTTAAAGGCAATGATGAACTTTACAAGAGAAGTTATAGTTCCATCATCTTCTAATGCAATCACAAATACATCAGTACAACACGTGAAACTTAAACTAATTTTCCCTGGAGCAATAGGTGCATTAGATGGAACTCTTGTGCATGCTATCATGCCGACTGAGCAACAAACACGTTACAGGGGAAGAGGAAAATGTGAATGCTATCAAAATGTCTTAGCTATATGTGATTTTTATATGATATTCACGTTTGTATGGGGCAGGATGGGAGGGGATCGCACATGATTCAAGAGTTTTAAAAGAAGTTGCATTTAACATGTCTTCCGGCTTTCCTTTTCCCCCACCAGGTTTTCCCTCACGCTTTAACATTAAATAATAAATGTAAAGGTATGTTTTTAATTGTTTTGATATTAACACGTACAGATAAATATTATCTTTGTGACGCTGCATACACAAACACTCATGGATTTATAACTCCCTACCGGAATACGAGGTATTGGTTAGCCGATTTTCGACGACAACATGCATTAACTAAGGAAGAAAAATTTAATCGTGCTCACGCACAACTCAGGAATGTTATCGAGCGTTCATATGGTGTTTTAAACGCAAGATTCCCAATCTTAAAACAAATGGCTCCATTTTCTTTTCCAATACAACGAGAAATAGTGATTGCTTGTTTTGCTGTCCATAATTTTATAAGGCGATGCAACATTCATGATCTTTTAGCATTTTTCTTAAGTATTTTGAAAGACTATTGTGTAATTTGGATGTTTGAATTTTATCATGATTGCATTTTGTTTTGTATGGATTTTATTTTAAATTTACTATTTATATTATCACTGAAAAAAAAAGCCTTCAGAAGAGTAAAATAGTCATTCTGCATATTCATTCAAATGTTCAACCAAACAGTCTTAATCATTCATCACTTAATGATTCAGACCCTCTTAACCATTCAGACATCTTAATCACTCAGCACTTAATGATTTAGATGCTACCAAACAGCCCCTAAATTTAATAAAATAATGATATTATAATATTAAAGTATTTGATCATCAGACAATTATAAAACTAGATAGGTTAGATAATAGAAGTATAGTAAATTTGTTGTTAAAAAATAGGTAACAAAGAGGTAATTATAAGATAGATATAACACATTATAAATATAGATGATAGAACGTTTATGCATCATAAAAGCCAATAAGAGTTTGATATACAACATGAGAAAAAAGGAATTAAGGATAATTTAAGGTATAACGTTTTATTTCTTTAACTAGATTTTTATTTTTTTTACTGGATTTCTTTTTGTTCATTTTTGTACTTGATTTTTGATTTTTTGTAATGGATTTTTTTGTGTGTTGAATTTTGAGTTTTGTATTAGATTTTGTTATTCATACTGGATTTATGTTTTTATATTTTTAACATATCATATATCAAATTCCTATTGGTTCTTACTATTTTAAAACAAAAATCAATTGCCAAGACCTATAAATATAACCATCAAATAACAAATTGAATTTTTTTAGTTAGCTATTAATTTGAAACCGAGATGCTCGACTGTAAACCAAATCGAGTTTTCGCTTTAGCTTTAACACCTTGCTCTATTTTGTATATTCAAACTAAACCAAACCTTGCTACATGATTTATTTACTCTAAAATAAATGAAAAAAAAAACCCAATAAAATTGATATGTAACGTGCATCATCAAAAACAATACATTACAATTTAGACTAAAAATAGACAATTAGATCAAAATTCGAAAAACATTGAAGAAATTGGTATCATTTGTGTTGCCATAATTATTTATTTCTGTCTGTCCCTTTGGCTTTCATCATCATTTGATTTGGGTTTCGATTTGTTGGTGATTTTGGAAGATATAACCATTGGTTTATTTATTGGAGTTATCATCATTCATATGCATTCAATCCATTCATCTCTTGGTATTATATATCATGTTTGTTTTATTATTTGATTATTTTGTTTAATCTTCCCTATAAAATCAATTTTTGTGCTTTGAATTTTTGATAAAAATCAATTTGGATGTTTTGTGGGTTAGGAAGGAAGAGGGGTTTGTGTGATTTGATTCGGTTTTCTTCATCTTCCTCCATGAATGATGCTTAGAATCTTGATGTTACTGTTATTCTAAGATCATGAAGATATGAAGGGGTGGGTAGTTTTCGGAAATAAAACCGGACATTGAACATGATGTTTTATTGGTTGGACCGAACATTGAACATAATGTTTTACTGGTTGGACCGGTTTAAAGAACTAAATGATATCATAAATAATTAAAACATACCAAAAAAAAGTTATAAACACATTTAAGCAAACATAATCATGTTGAAAATATCTATAAGGTTTTACTTTATTGTTTTATTGCTTAGATTTTAGAAGAAAATAATAAAAAACCTAGTCTGACCATCGTTTGGTTCGTATGTTCAACCAGTCCGACTGATAAACGGCCAATCCAAATAAGAGAAATTTAGAGGAACCAAACGAATCGGTTTTAGTGGCAGTTTCCTAGTCCGATCTGCCGGTTTGGCCACAAAAACACCAGTTTTAGGATTTGTTGACAATCATAGTATAAAATTTTATACACCTGCTAACCAACCATACCCAGAAATCCTGGTTATAAGTTAACCTTTTTTAGGGCTTAGAAAATATGAGATGTAGCGATGTAGACAAACTATCTTTTTGTAGGCAAAAGCAAAAAGTCTATAGGGAAAGATGGTATGCTTTCATGGAAACCACGGACTCAAATCAAAACATATATAATCAAACAAAATACAACCTTATGATGATAGAAGGCTACTAATTAAAGTGAATTGATCTCATAAGTGACGATATATTTACTAACATAAATCATAAAGCACACGCATGTAAATAAAATAAAATAAAATTAAGACAAGAACCAATTCTCTTAAATAAAATAAAGTAGAACGCACATATAATAACAAATTTTATATGATCTATTGATTTCAGATATCTAGCTACAAGCATTTGCTTAGAACCATTCTGGAATGGATGAAGTGAAAACTATTGAAAAAGACTCAACTACTAATGATGAAGGATCCGTCGCTAATCGGGTCAGAAATGGAGAAATAGAAGATGGTTCTACGGGTCATGATCATGTTCAAAAACATGGTCATACGGGTCAAGACCATCTTCAAGAAGATGGTCTTATTGATAAAGATCATGGTCAAGAATGTAGCCCAAAGGTTCGTTCTTATGTTCAAGAAGACAATTCTATGGGTCAACATGATGGTCATAATCATGTTCATGTCGATAGTTCTACAAAACAGCTTCAGAAATCCGAAAGTAGAATGGGAGACATTGATACCACGGCACCCTTTGAATCTGTAAAAGCAGCTGTTTGCATGTTTAGTGGAATCGTCGATTGGAAAGCCCGTAAAACTCAGATCGCGGAGGTATAATCCGATCGAATTAGTACAAGTTTATTCGAATATAACACAAACCAAAACAAATAAACATACGCAGTAAAGTCTCACTAAAACTGTTGAATCACCCGTTTGACATGTTCATGGGTTTCAACAGTTTATGAACACATATGCATATACCATTTATGATAAAGTGGATAAAAACCGGGCAAACCCAACCCAATCTGGTCGATTAAACCATTGCTGCTACAAATTTACTCTAAACTATGTTTGATCGATGTAGAGGCGAAAGCAGGTAGCACAAGAACTTCAAAAGGCACACGACGAGATCTCGGTTTACAGTAAAAGGTCCGAGGAAGCAGAAGAATCGAAACAACAGGTCTTAAAGGAGCTCGATGATGCGAAGAGGCGCGTAGAGGAACTGAAACTGAATCTTGAGAGTGCACAAACAGAAGAGAGTGAAGCTAAACAAGATGCTGAACTTGCAAATCTAAGAGCTGAAGAAATGGAGCAAGGGATTACAGATGAATTAAGTGTTGCCGCCAAGGCACAATTGGAAGTTGCACAGGCTAGACATCAAGCTGCGGTTTCTGAGCTCGAAACGGTTAAACTTGAGCTGAAAAACCTCCAAAAAGATTACAGATTACTTGTATCTGAAAGAGATTTAGCTACAAAGGACGCTGAAGAGGCTGCTTTCACATGTGAAACAACTGAGAAATGTGTTGAAGACTTGACTATTAAGCTGATAACCGCTACAGAGGCGTTAGAATCGGCCCAGGGTGATTATTTGGAGGCCCAAGAACACAGAACCGGAGTAGATTTAACACGAGAACAAGAAACTTCCAACAGGTATGATGAATTGCAGCAGTTGAAAGAAGAATGTGAAATGATCAGCCAACAGATGGTTGTAACCGACGATCAAAAGTCGAAACTGGACACTGCTTCGGTTTTGCTTCACGATTTGAAAGCGGAACTGGCATCTTACATGGGTGAAAATCACATAGAGATACAATCAAAAGTCGATATCGCGAAAACAGACCTCAAAGAAACGAAGTTAAACATCAAAAAAACAACAGATGAAGTGAATAACATGAAACTCTATGCAAACTCATTAGACTCAGAACTAGAACAAGCCAAAGCAACACTTATCGCGATAAAGCAAAACAAATGGACAGAAGAGGTGGTAATCGCGTCTCTTGAAGCCGAATTAATGGAAACAATATCAGACGTTACATGTACCCAAACGAAAGAGAACGCGGCATGGCTAGAGGAAGCAGCCGAACAAGCAAACGAGGCTAAATCACGAGCCCGGAAAGCACATAAAGAGTTAAAAAAGGCCAAAAAAGCAGCAAAGGAAGCCAGAAAGCGAGAACACGCGGTGATGAACAAACTAAACACTGCTGCAAGGGAAGTAGAGGCTGCACGCGCATCCGAACGAATGGCTCATGGAGCCATTGTCGCGGTTGAGGAGAGCAAGTCAGTCAGAAGCAATGAAACTGAACCCGAGTCGGAAAACATCACTATTTCCGTCGAGGAATACGATGAACTGAACCGGAAAGCGAAGGAGGCTGACGACGAAGCTAAGGACCGCGTGTCGGAGCGATTTCTGAGATAGATTTAGCTAAAGAATCAGAAGTGAAAGCTGTGAAGAAACTTGAACAAGTGACGGATGATTTAGATACCAAAAGGGAAGAGCTTTTGATTACAAAGCAAAAGGCTGAGGTTAGAATAAAGAGATCTGAAAGAAGAGAAGATGAGGCAGGAAGAAAGAAGAAGAAACGATCATTGATTCCTAAACTTTGCATGTTTTTGTGCAGGAAGAAAGGCAAGGGGCATTCAAATAATTAAATAATGAGTAAATTAGTGATTCTTTCCTCTAAAAATGTAGCAACTTGCTGATTTTGTTCTTTAAATTCAAAAATTATTAGGGTGTCCCTATTTTAAAATTTTTGCACTGATTTTGTTTTTGTCACCAACCCCGTTAAATTATTCCGTTAAAACTCTCATGCCCCATTCACATGATGGGTAAAATGGTAAAATCGCCCCCTTTCTTCTCCTTCCGGATTTACCTGATTTTGTCCGTCTAATTGGATTTGACACAACCTATAAGGAACCCTACAACTAGGTAAATTCTTTTAACTTGTCTCAAAAAATATGTTTCAGCCTAGATTCGAATTTGAAATAGTAATTTCTTAATCTGTAACCACTTTTGGATAAAGTCTCAAATATCATATGTTAATATAATCATTATAAAGATATTAAGACTTGAAGCTAGATATATATTTTTATTTTTTTAGTCGTGGTTTCCTCCAAAGCAGATGAGTCAGGTTATCACATATTGTTTTTAGAGAAAGAGTGATCTATTTATCAGGATAATCTCAGATGACCGGACGTCTGTTGTTAAAAAAAAGATATATAGTCTACATTAAACTACATTAAAATTGATTTATTTATTCAAATCCAATTTTTTATTTAACTTTAATATAAACACATATTTACTAAATGAAAAGTTTAAAGTTCTTTCTAAAAGTTTTCACATAATATAATTTCTTCTTGTTTAAAACACATGTATGAAGATCTACCTCACAGTGAATTACCTCTTCCTATCAACATTGAACTTAAAATCTCCCATATCATCCTCATTTTTCACATCAAACTATTGTTTCATTGATAACACAATATTTTAATACAAAAAACATTCAAACATTCTAAGACCTACAATATCTTTGGCAAAAAAGTCAAAAAAAAAAATTTTACTTACAAGACTTTTATTCATAAAGAATATCCGCTATTTTTTCACTAGTCAAGACTCAGCCACTTGACTCACCCTGACAAACGGTTCAGTCCCAACTAAAAAGTCGGATGTTACCTAGCCCACACCATCCTTGAGGAAACCAACACTTGAGAAAAACATCTATCTCGACCTAAAACATTTTGCTCTAAGCAAGATTCGAACCCAAAGCTAGAGTTAAAGAGGTTAAACGGTTCATCCCTGTCAAAGAGCCAAGTGTTACCGAGCCCACATCATTAAGGAGGAAACCCACAACTTGATAAAAACATCTAGCTCAACCTAAAATATTTTGCTGTAAGCAAGACTCGAATCCAATACCTCGTATTTATTAAGAAGGAAACCCACAACTTGATAAAAACATTTAACTCAATGTTAGAATAATAAAGTGTTTAGTCTCAAAATGTAATATTAGTATAGATAAAGGACTGAAAGTGTAATTGTACTAATGGTCGTTAGTTTGTTAAACGACTATATTAGTCAGTTGAGCTAATAAGAAAGGATTAGCTTGGATGATGAAAATTCTCTCTTCTCTATAGATTCTTCTTTCTAATTCTGAGCTAACAGTGGTATCAGAGCATTTCGATCCTTTCGGAAAGCTCGATTCATGATTCAACGATAATTCAAGATGACGACGCGCAATCAAGAATTTGAGAAAGCACTCAAGGAACATGAACTGTCTTTGGTTCGATTGGAGTCGGTAGCAGAAAGAAATTCGACGGATATGGCAACAATGAAGTCTCAGATGGAAGAGATTCTGAAAAACCTACAAGTTCTTAGCAATGGCAGGAATGATACTGATTCTGGTAGCCATGGAAATTGGAATTCGCATAGGGAAGATACAACAGAAGGTCGATTAGCAAGAAACAATAATCGATTTTCTAAGGTTGAATTCCCGAAATTTGACGGCAAAGATGTAGAAGGATGGATTTACAAGTGCGAACACTTTTTCACCATTGATGAAACACCTGAAAGGCTCAAAGTACGTTATGCAGCAGTTCACCTTGAAGGAAGAGCGTTGCAGTGGCATCAATCGCATGTGAAGATTTTAGGTATTTCGTTATCTGAAATTAGCTGGAATGATTATGTAAGATCAATTGCTGCTAGGTTTGCTAATACCTTAATTGAAGATGCTATGGGTGATTTAAAAGCTTTAACTCAGTATGGTGAATTTGATGCATTGGAGGATTATTGTGACAAATTTGATCTACTTTTAAATAAGGTTAATATCTGCCAAGAATATGCAATTAGTTTATTCTTGGAAGGTCTTAAACCTGAAATTGGATCTCATGTTCGAGTGTTCAGACCAACTACTTGAAAGATGCTTATTCATTATCAAGGATGCAAAATCATGCGAATTCTGTTATTCCTAACACTAACAGCAAAATTGGAAGCTATTTCAAGGGGAATTCTTCAATCAAATCTAATTCTTCAATTACTACTTAAACAATGCATCCAAACTTCCTTTATTGCCAACCCCACTGAAAATGTTACCAGCCTCATCTACAAATTCTTTGAAAGAAACTACAGGAAGACGTCTTTCTAGTAAAGAGTTTGATGAAAAGAGGGCAAAAGGGGAATGTTTTTGGTGTAACGATAAGTTTACACCAGGTCATAATTGCAAAAACAAGCAATTATTTCTATTTGAAATATTGGAAGAAGAAGATATGGAACAATATAATTCAGTTGACAATTCTGCTGAAATTGTTGAGTCATATGTGGATCCTCACATTTCTTTACATGCCATTACAGGTATTCCATCATACTCTACCATGAAA
>SZYD01001673.1:0-33565 GCA_009363875.1 Mikania micrantha | reverse complement strand
TCTTGTAGTTGATTGGATAACTCCTACATCTCAGATGGTGCAAGTCTATAAGGAGACTTAGCTACAGGAGTAGCTCCCGAAATCAAATCAATTCAGAACTGCACTGATCTCTCGGGTGGCAGTCCCGGCAAGTCATCCGGAAACACATCCTCATAATCTTTCACAATTGGCACATCTTGAATCTTGATTGTTTTCTTGTCTTTCTCGATCACGTGAGCTAGGAATGCAACTCATTGCTTTTGTAAGTACTTGCGAGCCTTCATGCACGATATTATCTTGACACTGCGTTTCGCTTGGTCTCCACGAATCTCCAAAATCTCATTGTTCTCCACTGGAATGCGTAGTAGCTTATCGGAACAGATGAACTCAACTCGGTTAAGAGATAGCCAATCCATTCTGATAATGATGTCGAAACTGCCCAGCTCCATCAGTATCAAGTCGATGGAAAATGTGTAATCACCAAGTGTTAGTGGGCAATTCCTAAGTATTGTGTCTTCTGTGATCTGTTTGCCGTTTGCTATCTCAATAGTGTAAGGGGAGTCTAAAAATTTCTCAACAACATTAAGATGGCATGCAAATTCGGATGAGATAAAACTCTGATCCGCACCAGTGTCAAATAATATGGATGCATAGAAGTCAGATAAGAGAAATGTACCCGTGATCACGTTCGGGTCCTGTCTAGCATCAGCAGCTCCTATCTGGAAGGCTCGACCTCGTGCTGCTGGAGCCCTTTGTTGGTTTCTCTTAGGAAACTCCTGAGAGAAGTGACCAGGTTCGCCACAGTTGTAGCAAGACATGTTATCAGCAGTAGCTGCATTGTTGTTTCTATTCTGAGCCCTTGGGCTCCTACAGTAGGTTACCAGATGACCAAACCTCCCACAGTTGGTGCAGTGTCTGCACGGGATGTTTGGTAAGTGATGAAACTGGCATAAGTTGCACAAAGGTGCAGTGCCAGTGTATGGCTTTCTGATCTGCAGTGGTGGTGGCTGATTGAGCATTGGGGCTTGAGTGGTGGCAGCAAAGTTTCTAGCCACCTTTTGTTTCTTAGCCGGATGTTTGTCCGACTTCTTTGAAGTTCTAGCCTTGGCTGAGTCAGCCTCTTTCTTGAAATGCCCCGCAGCAACCATCATATCTGTCAAAGATGCTGACAGTGTAACAGCTAATTCCATAGTGGTAGGGTGGGCAGAAATCACTTGGCCCTGAATGCAAGACGGCAGTCCACCGACATACTGTTCAATCCTCTTCTCAAGTGTTAGCACCACATCCGGTGCCAATGTAGCCAGCTCGTGAAAACGAGTGGTATAGGCCAGATGCCCAGAGCCAACCATGACTAGGTTGAGTAATTCAGTCTTAACCTTATTCAACTCATTCCTTGGGCAAAACTCTGCCCGCAGCATAGCTTTAAAGTCTTCCCACGGCATAGCCTGGGCCTCTCATCCCTCTCTGATCTGAACTTGAGCGTTCCACCAAGTTAACGCTCGCTTGTGAAATGAACCCATAGCATACTTGACTTTTTTTGCTCAAGACAGCCACTGATGTCAAGGGTGGTTTCCATCTTCTCAATCCATTGGATTAATCCAACGGTACCCTCGCTACCACTAAAACTAGGTGGCTTGCAACCTACAAAGTTCTTGTAGGCATAGTCCTGATTCTGTCGAGTGTTACCGCTGCCCTCTCCAGATGAGTTGGCCACGTTGTTTCTATTGTTGTTGTTGATCCTGTTCATCATCTCCAGGATCACATCCCTCAGTTGACTGGTCAGCAGAATCTAACTGATGAACTGGCGGCGGTGGAGGAGGAGGTGGTTGTGTAGGAGAGTCAGGCGGTGTCGGTGTAGAAGAATGAGGAGCAGAGTCCTATGGTGGTGGCAATAAAGCTGGTGGTTGTCTTCTTGGCGGCATTCTGATCATAACCGAAATAAAATCGGTTAGTGCGGTGATCAGATGCAGAAAACACATGCAAGTAGAATCCTATGTCACATGATTTCTATATGAGGGTCCCTAGGTTATAGTCTAGGCCAAACCGTTTAAGTAATATGACCTATATTTCTCTATAACCATGGCTCTGATACCAATCTATCACACCCCGAGCCGGCGGGCTGGATCGGCTCTCCCGCCGGGCGGAAGGTTCACGGGGCGCGATATCTTGAGTGATAATCGAATGATCATATTCTTTACATAGCACATGATAAATAAATGAGAAATGCTAATACATCCATGATATATAATTACAAGATTAAATTACAATGTATCGTTCATAATTTAACCAAGTAAATCAATCAAAAGAATCAATGAACTATATCTTGTACCTGTACAAGATATACAAAAGATGATTCATTGTTTTTGTCATCAAAAGCATGCAACACAAAATGTAGCTAGGTCTTCTAAAAGTCCACTAGCTATGTCCCTGTAATCATGGTGACTAAACATGTTCGTCACCTGAGAAAACATGCATTTAAACAAAGTCAACACTAGGTTGGTGAGTTCATATGTATGTTAATTTAAAACCTTGATTCATTCACATGCACAGTCACAAAGTTGATTATGTTACTTGTATGATATTTGTTTCACCTGTTCACCCAATGGATTCTCAATAGTTATATTTACAAGTATTATATCATCCTAGTAGTGATGCTTATATATAGGGCATACGTAAGGGAACTAAGCCCTAACCAACATCCCACCACATCACTACTAGAACTCCACACTACTTGCAATACAACTATTGATTTCCATTCCCAAATCCACATGTTCATCTCATTCTTGATCATCTGTGATATCATGTATAGAATAATATGATGATGGAGTTGTAGTTATCAAACCGAAGTTTAGATAACCATTATATGTGTTAAGGATATTAGATTTATCAAATCTGTTCCTTGTATTATTCTATAATTGTGGGGTTAACTGTTGTTTCACTTTTAAATATTAAAATGTTAGTTAACTGTTTGTAATGTATTCTCAAATGAAACGTATAGAGCCCAAAAGGAGTCCATTGTGATCCTCACGTAATCAGATTACAATGCACCCGATTCACCTCTATCCCGTCGTGTGATCCCATAGCCTTCATCGAAACTGTTACTAATAATACGACATGAGAGAAAATAAATTCCTCCGTCTACTAGTCCACAGGTAACGATGGATGATGTACATCGATGTTGTTGTTGTTCTCAAAGTGGGATGTTCTCATGTAATTAACAAGGTTGAATAAGAACTAGTCTTATTACGTTATGTTAATCATTGTGTGAATGATATTGTCATCATGAAGTTACGTTATCATGATATCATTCCTTGTAATCCATATGATCACCATGTAATCCTTAAGCCGTAGTAAGAACTAGTCTTAGTACCCTTAAGTGACGCAGGTGGTGGATAATCAATGCTCCATGTTATCGCATAACATGTTTTAGGTTGTAAACTAAGTGTTATAAGTAATTAACTTATCACACTTGGTTTATTAATATGTGGAATGATATTTAGAAGATGTTTTATCTTCTATTCATTCATGTGTGGTGTTGTGTCGTCATGGTTCTCTGTAATTGTTCTCATTGTTTGTTTGTGTATGAATTTCCCCAATGTTTGTTCATGTAAGAATAACTCAGTGTTGTAAGATAAATCTTACAACTATGTTATTCTAATGTGTTGATGAATTATGAAATTATATTATCATATTCATCTGATTGTCCCTGTCATATCTTGATCATACAAGCATGCATACAATGATAAGCGATAATAAACAGTTTAATATGGTTTGTTGGGCCTATGCATCAACCATGGGCCAAAGGTGTGTGTACTAATCCGTGGGCCACTTAAACGAGATGGGATCCAGCCATGACATGGCCGAGCACTTGGGATAATATGCTGGTATTATTCCCAGCGAACCTTTGGTTCGTTTGAGAAATGGTTCGGTGCCTCACAAAGGTTTCGGATAGGTGGTTTGCCAACCGAAGGTTCGTGCCTCAATCCATGCATAAGGTTCGACTGTAAGGTTCGCGAATGGCTGTCATCGAGGTTCGGTCAGCATAGCATGAAGGTTCGATGATCCAAAAAGGCTCGTGGCTTTCCCAGGTTCGCTGAAGGGTCGCCGCCTTTGGGTTCGGCAATCAAGTGGGCTCGTTGCATGGGGGATTCGGCTGGGACGCATGAGAGGTTCGGGACTGTAGAGGGTTCGGCCCAGTGGTTCGAGGTTCGGAGTGTTGCTTGGCGAACCCTAGGCTTGACAGAAGGTTCGTGAGTCGCATGTAAGGAGCAGGAGGTTCGGCCATGGTGAGATGCATCCAGGGTTCGTGGTACTTGCTGATCACAGGTTCTTAGACTAGGAGGTTCGCTAGTTAGCTCACAGGTTCGGGGATGGTTTGTAGGGCTTGACCTGGTTCGCTGGAAATGACTCGTGCATGCTGAGAAGGTTCAGCTGATGTTGTTACCTAGGGTTCGGCCACTACACTCACGAACCCTGTTCACCATCTTCATCATCACTCGATCTAGGTTATAACAAGGCTTTTCCCATATCGTTTGTGTACTAACAAGAGTTTTCGAGGATGTATGGCTCGAAGAGAGAGGTTGGGAAGCCGGTTAAAGCTCATGGTCTAATCATACACACAAAACCCTATTTTCCAGATTTTTCATGGCTTCATATATACCTCGTCTTTGGCTGGACAAACTCCCCGATCTGTTGTACTTTCACGTAGAGGACGATGAGAGCTTCGTTTAGGCGCAAGAATCACTGAATTTCGTTGTGAAATGAAGAAGTTATGGCGCTTTGAAGGTCATTAATGGTGGTGACTTTCTAGAGAGAGGAAGTGACGGGTTGAAGGTTTTAGAGAGAGAGTGAGTGGGTTGCAAATGAAATAAATGGCCTCATTAGTGGTTTATATACCCCGCGGGTATTCGGGTTCGTTTTGGTTGCTCGGTTAGCGTTTTCATTACGTTTCCGGAATTTTACGCGTAATTAATATGTTTTAATTAAAAGAAGTTAATTTAATTATTTTGATGAGTTTCAAAATTGTAAAATGTTATTTATTTAATTTTATTAATTAAAATTTCGTCCGTGTCGTGTTTCGTTTTCGTTTCGTCAGATCGCGTCACCATCGCGCGTATTCGTTCGAATCGTCATTCGAATGAACACTTCGATGGTTTGGCTTTCTGACTTTGGTTTTCTACTTTCCAGTTATCATTTCAGAATGTTAAACTCACAGATATGTTTGTGTGAATCGTCACCCACGCAAACACACTGTCAGTTCGTTATTCTGAAACGACACTGCTACATTGTTTTAAATTGTATTTCCTCACTGTCGGACTCAACTAAACATCCTGTTTTCACATTGTTTTCACATTTAATTGTCGGCCATCTGATTCCTGTCATCTATGGATATCAGATCGCAACTGATTTGTTCTGGTTATTTGTATGAACACTGTTGTTTCTCATGTTTAGTTGTGTTAACTGTACTTAGGTTTTCACTTAAATACACACAACTAATGTTTCAAATGTATGTTGTACTAATAGTATCTAAGTTTACACAAAAATACGTACAACGATTTCTTGTATTTAGAATTCTGTTAATACAAGTATTGTTTACACACATGTATTTACACTTAGTTACTGTTGAAAGTACACATACCGTACGGACTTGCCGGCCGGTTAGGTACTAGTTGTCACAATTAAAAATATGAACGAAAGAAATTGACAAACCACACGAGATTTATGTGAGGAAAAGCGCTTAATCCCTTACGATTGTCGACATAAAAACCTCAGGAGGTAACAATCGTCACCCTGTCTTGTTTATGTTGAAATAAAAAAGTAAAAATACAAGAAATGAGCACAAATGATCGACGATAAGTGAGAGTGTGAGTAATGTATGATGGCTTGATAATACCGAATTACAACAACAATATTTTTAGTCGTTCCTCATCTTTTGATATAATCTCGGATGGACCTAAGACTTCTTCAAGCAAACAGTAATTTTTCTCCATTCAGTCCACGATCGGAATTCGTCAAGAATCCTATGCCCGAACTTGTACGAGAATTCGTTGAGAACTAATTTGACCTGCAAACTTAATTCAAACAGAAAGAGAAGACTATATATTATATACTATATTTTAAAAACCAAGGTGAAAGGAATAGGTGAATTTTTCTCTTTTAAACTTTTACCACAACTAAATTAAGCTTTAATTTACTCTTTCAATTTTATGGCATATTATATATAATATAATAATATGCATAATAAAATAGTAACAGTGGGTCCCAAGATCACACACGCTATATATAGGTTTGTATCATGTGAAAATCCGCTTTTAGATAAAATACCCTTAAACCATATCTGGGTCGTCCGTTTGAAATCTTAAAATAAACATGTGGTATTCTGGTTCATATTAACCCACGTTAAAATTGATTCATTTATTCAAAACATAAATTTTTATTCTGGTTTAATGTAGGTGTTTGTTCCATGTAGTGAAGTTTTGATAATATATACTTGGACCCAGAAGTTTTTTTAACTTTAAAATGCAGTAAATAGAGATGAGAATATTAAATTTTAGAAATTTCCTAACAAGTTTTGGTTTTATTAAATTTGAAATATTTTCTTAAAGATTTGGGTTTTTGTTTTAATTCAAACGATTGGTTGACAGTGATAAAGATTTTGTAAGTAGTTTATCTAATATTTTTGTAACATATTTGTGAGGATTTTGTTTTATTTTATTAAAAATTGTATAAAGTTTGTGATGAGAGATTTGATTTTGTTATGTAACTTATGCTTAATATATAATACTCATTCTCGGAAGTGTATTGTGATAACCCACCGCAATGCGCGGGATATTAAACCTAGTTTATTATAAGTAATATTAATAATAAGTCTCCATTGAAGATCAATTAATCGTGAATATAAACATATCGCCGTATTCCTATTTATCCCTGATTATCCCTAACGTTGAAATATCCCGGGTAACAAAAATTTGATACTCAACAAGAAGTTATTAGTCTCACATTGTTATCGTGATTGTGATATTGTGATTTGTTACTTAAAGTACAACCACAAACTATTAGATAATTCAGACATAACAAACGATCTTCTAGCCTAGCGATATTACAATGAATGAGAGAAGTTGCATCTTATTGAGATCAAAGGTTCAAATTTCTGAGCAAAAAAGAGAGTATACAGATATATCTGGTTCCTGCTAATTTGAGGGTAACGTTCACACCATGTCGAAGAATTGACCTCGGCTATATGTCAATTCCTGATACCGAGCACACGGAAAGAGATAATTCACGTCCTCCAATTAAATCATCAAAGACTATTCATATCATTGTATGTTCTTTTATTAAAAATAATAAATAATGCATGCTTTCTTTAAAATTTAAATAACCATTTTATTTTGTTCATCCATGGACCTAAATAAATACGGTGCCCGAAAATGATAATGAACCAACGGAGAAACTATCTTAGCCAATAGTTTATCGAAGACGAACCAAATTCTAGCTAAAACATTGTTGAATGCCACATTAGAATTGAATCTGTCACAAGAAATATGTCACCCGTTACTTAGACCCTTGTGAAACAAAGAAGACATGAAATAATTAACTAAAAACAATTGAAATGGACTTAAATTGAATTAGAAAATTGTTATTCTGATCACGATCACGATCACAAATGCCACAAATTGTTGCATACTTTCTATAATTTACGACCCTTCCATGATTCCTAAACCAAATTTCCATTCAACAACAATAGGTGTCGCGATTAGATGTACAGAAGAATCGTTGGCGCTTGCTTTTGATGCGATAGTGAGATGACATTGTCCAAGAAGACGACGAAACAATTCTACCCAATGAAATCTTTAGCGACTCTTTTAGTGTTGTGATATCATTCTTACTCGTCTTATTCATGACACAAAACATAAAGTTGCATAGAATCCTGCCACCCAAACAGGTCATATCGGCTTGGACCATGGTTAACTTCAAACTTTTGATCGCTTGCTTGATCTCTGAAAACAGTTCTGCCCGATCTTCGCAGCAAATAGTAGCCTTGATTAACTCGTGGTTAGGGTCCACAGTATTGAAATCGAAGTCGATGAATACTTCATCCAAATGTGTTGGGATTGCAAGTACTTTGCTTAATTCCCTTGTTTCTGATTTCATTTGTTTTATGCTTTGAACGACATTCCCTAATAGTGTTGCCTTGTCCATCTGCATACACAAACCATTATTTAGTGACTAGAAAATTGGAATTTAGTGACAACAATATTAGATGCAACCGTATACTTATAAGTTATATCCTCAGTGACAGAAAGAGGAAACTTAAATTTGGGCACAAGAAGTTTTCATGACCCATATACAAACATCAGTTATGTTAGGAAGCAGCATCCAAGATGCATATAACGTGGCTTTTTGACTTGTAGTCATAAGTCAAGTCCAACAAACAAAGTGAAGGGTGTGTGAATTTCTCGTTCAAAAACAAGTCATTAGTGGCTCAAAATTAGGAATATGCGATTCTGCTGCTTTTATTTTTTTGAATAGCAAACGTCCGGTCACCTGAGATCACCCTGGCAAATAGATCTCCCTTCCTCCCGAATAACAGAGCGTGGTGACCTGACCTACTCGCCTAGGAGGAAACCTATAACTAGCAAAACCCCCTAGCTAAACCAAGAGCAATATTTGCTATAGATGAGAATTCAACGCAAGACTTCTCATAACAAAAGTTAAGAGGCTACCACTTGTCAGAAGCCCTCTGGTCTATGATTCTGCTTCTATATACATGAAAATGGGTTACTCACTATCTAAGAGATCATGTTTAGTTTAGAGTTGCTAATATATCCTACTAGCTAGTGTTCTAGATTTTTGTCTTAGGTAACAAAAGAAGTTAATATCTCATATAGTGAATTTAATCACTATATACACAGACACACATATATTAACTATTCATGTACCAAGCTTTTGACAATCTGAAGATGCAATTCTATTATAGCGAAAGCAAATGAGTAAGGTAACAATCACCACTAAAATCCTAATAGATAAAAAGGCAGGCTAATGGACCATATAATTTATCTAGTACGCTCACAGAGTTAAAAAGGTACAACAACATCTAGCTTAGACTTAAGAGTGTTAAACCAAGTGGAATACAACCTTTTGGATTGAATGTCTGTAAGTTGAACAATGGTAGGCACGTAACAAATATCGTCACATCATAGTGTAGAGGGTACAAGTGAGAGGAATCTTTAACTCGTGAAGAATTGAAGTATTCCATCGAAGCTCAAGAGCACGTTAATCGTCGTTTGTACAAGAAAGAGTAATTGTATATTGATTCTTGGAACTCAACTAATAAGGTTGGGTCTAAGAAACACATAATAGATGTGGTGGACATGCGATCGTCTTGGTAACCAGACCAATGTTGAATAAGCACACAGATGGAATAAAAGAGAAGGATGTTATGGCAGCAGTGGGAGGCTTAGAAACTTGAGTCGATAATCAGGGCCGACTCAATCTTTTTGGAGGCCCCAGACAGATACAAAAATTGAGGCCCGTTTCATAATAATCGTTTTCATGTGATAAAAATTTATGGTTCGCAAATTTTAAAAAACGTTAAAACATGTTAATTTGTCTCTATCTGCTTAAGTTTACTTATAATTACAATTAACAATTGATAATCATAAATGATATAAACAAAGACTACTATAAAGTACAATGCTAGGTGATAATATTTTATAATTATGTTCCTCTTTATTAACCAACTTGATTATCCTGTTACCACCAGAAAACTTGTCTAAATGTTATCCTATCAATGTCAAGTAAAAGTGAAACAAAAGCATAAAAGATGTAATTATTTGGAAAGAAAGAGCCTTAAACAAACTTTCTCTTTTGAAAATATGAGAGAACTCTCTAATTTTTCAAATTTAAAACGACAAAATAAATAACCTTGACGATAACCCGAACAAAACTCAGACGGTTGGGGCCCCAAAAATTTGGGGGCCCTAGGCCCTTGCCTATAAATTGAGTCAATGAAGCCGGCCCTGTCGATAATGAAATTAAGAAGACAGTTTTTTGAAAGACAACATGACAAGATGTGTAAGTGCGAAGAGTATGAGGATTGTGGCATAGATATGGCCATGATTATTTGAAGCATACCCAAGAAAAAAACAAGAAACAGATGTAAGTGACAATTTATCTGACCTGGTATCCCCAATGAATGGATGTCAAAGACACCCAAAGTTATAAGGTATGGTACAATCATGTGAAGATAAAAACAAAAAATTTATAAGGAGATGAATAGTATTGAGTCAATGAAGCCATGAAGGTAATCAGTTAATCAAGAAAGTTTTTGTATAAGCATCATACATCTATGTGAATATACTATAATCGTCAGTAAACGCGGAAAAAAATAATGATAACCAAAACGAGAAATGGTTGGAAATGGTCCAAAGAAAAGAAAGGTGTTAAGAGATAGAATCAAAATGATGATCATCCTGAATTCCATAAAGAAAATGCATCTTTTTAATAACGATGTTCTTACGTATCACGTACTTTGTCTTAACCGGACCCACCGGTCAGAGGTAGACATACTCCTCCAGATGCGTGGAGACAACATGAAATAGGTAAACCCTCGACCCCATTGGGATCGAACCCGGGATAAACTTCAAGCTGACCATTCACCTAGTATCTTTCAAACTTTCACTCAGAAGGATTCAAACCCCTGACCTCTAATACGAAAAGTGAGAGCTCTGACCACTAGGCTGAGTTTTCAGTACTATAAAGAAAATACATGAGTAGGCTAATAATGACCATTAAAAATCTAATAAATGCAAAGGCAAGCCAGCTAATATATTTTTAACAACAAATATATCACACTTTCATCGTTATATTTGTTCAAATTAAATTACATTTTACTCCGGATTAAGCCGGGACCCAAAGAACCATATATATAGTAATTTTAATTGTAAAAAGGGAACTCATCGTCTGAACGTTGCTTTACAAATTTTAAGAATCTAAAGTCCTATACCAGTATACCGACTAACTCGTTTCCTAAACTCCACCTGAAAACACCCAAGTTCCCATCACATATTTTAAAAACAGCAAAGTTCCAAAAAAAAAAAAAAAAAAAAAAAAAAAAAAAAAAAATTCGGCTTCTTGTGACAGTTTTTTTTTTCTTTTTTTTTTTTTTTCTATAGATATAACATATTTAGAGAATGTTGTTTCATAAGCTATAATCTGTGACTTAACTAACAGCATTAGCATTTTTGCTATTCAAAATATGTTTAAGCTAAAGTTGCTGGCATATTTACCAAAGAAAAAAAAGATGAAAACCTTATCAGAATTGGAGACAAATTTCCTTAGAGTAGCAAGATGTGCATTGATCCTATCTCTACGCTGCTTCTCGGCAACGCTATGGTTCTTGGAAGCACTGCACACTTTAACATCATCTCGTTCACCATCACCGGCATGATCTAAATCAATAACTTGATTTACACACGGGGATACAAAAGCGTGATCCCCGTGTTTGAATTGATCAAGAATCCCATTTTGGGTCAAAGACCAAAGAAAATCGTCCATTTTGAAGGATGCAAATTAGAGGTTGAGCAATGGGTTTGAGATATTTGAAGGTGAATGGTGAGGGTTTGTTCTCTAATGAAAAATCAAGTTTTTTGGGAGTTATCCGCAACAGTCGTCTTCATCTCAATGATTAAATGGCTTCATTTTTATATAAAAATTAAAAAAAAAAATGGTTGAAAAAGTCTTAGCCGCAAAGCAACTTAAATGATTATTTCATGTCAAAGACTTGGTGATTGAGGGGAAAAAACAAAAATCTATAGATCCAAGAAAGATTTTTGTGACGTACTGCCAGCTTTATTTTTAATAATGTACTTATTTTTTTCAAGCACATGATATTCAAAGGGGCCCTAAAGACCTATACAGGATTACTTAACATTAATTGCTTAGTACGACTTGTATATCTCTCTACAATTTGTATTCATGTAAGGTTAACTAATCTCTCTCCAAATGACGATTCCTAGGTATTAGGTTTGAATCCGGACTGAGGCATACTTCTTAAAGCATGGTCAAGGGGGTTTATTCAGTTGTAGGGTTCCTCTTGGGGTGGGCTCGGACATACGCTCCAGAGCGTTAAATCCGAGGAAACGGTTGAAATCTCGTCTTGGGTGTCGTTGTATCAAGCCGTTTAAAAAAAACTAATCTCTCTCCAAATAATGATTCCTAGGTGCACTACAAAAAATCTATCTTACAGTAACAACTTTTGTAGCAATTATAAACATTCTTGATATAAGTAAGAGTATACGAAGCACATTTTGTTGCTATAACTTTTTCACAAAAATGAGCATATGAACATTGTATTATTTTAGGAAAGTTTGGCATCTTATCTTAAGCCTATACCAAGGTTACGTCATTACTATAGGTTAAACTATAATTTTTTTATCGTTGTTATTTTATTCTAGATATGTAAATGAAAACCCTAAAAGTAGTTTCATTTACTGTGTCAAAATATTGATGATATAGGTCAAATAAAAATTTAAATTATGTTTTTATTCTTAGCATAATAATAAGAATATCATAATTTTTTTTACCTATGGTCACAATATGTAGTTGTGGCAGGTTCAAGCATATTTATTACTTTTTTTGTTATGTATTTATTAAGAAGAAGATCATAGAAATCAGTTTCACCTCCACCAAAATATTGTTTCTATAGGAAAAATTAATTATTTAATTTAATTTATTTTATATTTAGCAAAACTATAAGTATTTTAGAAAAAATATTTACCTACAGGCACAATATGTGGTTGCTATTGGTAAAAAAAAATATTTATTTTTTCTTTTTGTTAAGGATTTATTAAGAAGAAAGCGATAAAATTACTTAGACACAACAACAAAATTTTGTTACAGGTAAAAAAATATTTTTTAGATTATTTCTTTAATCTTGACTAAATAGTAAGAAAAATAAAAAAAAATAAAAAAAGAAAGAAAGAAACTAGTGATAACCACGAAATTTAGTTACATGTAAAAACTATATATATATATATATATATATATATATATATATATATATATATAGGAATGTTCATAAGAAAACCATCAACTTTTAAGAAAACTCCAATTGACCAATCACATAATTTCTTTTTATGTATTTATTATAATTGTTAAAAGGGTATTTGAGTAATCTTACACCCACTAATTTGGTAACTAATTAAATCCCTTAAATCTCTCATTATGTTCTGTAACTATTAATTGAAACAAAAACCCTAGATAAAGGATGAAGAACGATTGAAGAAGAACAGAGATGAACGACTTCCACCACGTACCATCGCCGGTCACCATAAATCATTGTCAGGCAACCCACCCCCACCCCTTTCCTTCTGTCGTTTTTTTTTTCTTCACAGTTTGCCGATTCGTGTGTGAAGGTCATCATTACAAATTTCAACTACAGGATGAATTACTCACAGTGGGATTTAGTTGTTCAACACCCCAACTTTGACAATCTTACCCAAATATTCGGTTTCAATAACAAATCGTTGACTCCATATTCTTACATAAGTAAGTTCCCTTTCATACCAATCATTTTTTAACAAATTTTAAAGCAATCTTAATTTATTGCTTGTAAATGTTTCAAGATGATACTGCTATGCTATGGGGAGAAATTTTATAATGATTTTTTGAACTAAGCTGGACCGTTGGGGAATGTACAATCTGAGTTGCTGTTTCGCAAGGATAAATCGGCGTTCACATTGAAAAGGGTTGGACATTCACATTTTACAGTGTTGTTTACAGTTGTATAATTTGAAACCTGCAGATGATGTTAATTCAATATTTGATTTTGGTTTTAAGAAAATTAAAACTTTTTTGGTGTTGATGAATGGAGTCTTCTGCACAATTTCTTGAATCTGTTTAAAGAAAGTAAAGTTCTTCCACCAAGCCACCACTGCTTGACCAACTAGAACGTTGGTCCTAAAAGAGGGTAAATTGTTGCAGATCAAACCATTGCAAGTTGATTACATATGTAATCATAAGATACGTGCTTACTTTTATTCTATTTGGTTGATTACATATCTGTAATTAGATGATATGTGCTTACATTTGTTTTTGTAGGGTTGATTACATATATGTAATCAGATTATATGTGTTGCATTTGTTATTTTCTGATTGATTAAATACATGCAATCAATACTTACATATATGTTGATTGTGTTACATATATGTAAGCAGTTTTACATATGTGCTTACATTTTGCTAGTTCAGTTGATTACATATATGTAATCAGATAATATATACGAACACATATACTTTGATTGATTACATATGTGTAATCAGATTATATGTACGAACACGATTTCTTTTATAACAATTGTAAAACAAATATTTACTAGTATTTTGAAAAATAAAATAAAATTGATTTATTTAAATATAATTTATGAAAGAAGAGAGAGAAACATAATTATATAAATAAATAGAAGATAATAAATAAATAGAAGAGAGAATAAATAAATAGGAGATATAGAATATGTTATGTTCCTATATTACCCTTTATTACCAATAATAAATCTTAAGAATCTTAATTAATTACATAAATACTATTGTTTAATTATAGCCATTGATCAATTTGATCAATGGTTATAAATGAGTTTTCTTAGTTTTCTTGAAAACAAGAGTTTTCTTAGGAACCCTCCCATATATATATATATATATATATATATATATATATATATATATATATATTAAGAGTGGGGTTATTGTACAAAACACTAATTTTGTAAAAAGTGTGAGAAACAATCTGGAACATGGATGTGCTAAGATCAAGGGCTGGAAATTATTTTTGGGAAAACCTTTTAATTATCAAGTGATTATGGTTATCAAAAGGGTAGTTTAGGGATCTAATTAATTTTGATATGCTAATATCACGCTCAATCGAAAAGAAAGGGATTCAGTTGCCAAAATTAAGGGTCAATCCAGGTTAAATTTGAAATTTAAATAACACCGTATAAGGGATGTGCTATTATGTGTTAGTATGTGCTATTACTGAATAATATATTGTGTTGTTGTCTTTTTGTACACATTATGTGAAATATTGTGCTGATATGGTGTGTGTTTTGAAAACAATGAATTGTTCTTGTGTTGTAATCATGTAGTGGCAAGAAAACCAAGAAAACCATCTTTTCACCGTTGATTTGTTTGATAAACGGTTGAGATCAATAGTGGCACAAGTGTAATTAATTAATATTTTAAAGGTATATTTTTAAATGCTTTTAAGGGTATTTAGGACAAAACAAAACTTTATTTATGGAAACTTTTTATAGTATTTATTAGAATCTAGAAATTTCTTTCTCTCTCTTATCTGCACCATTTTTTAATTAAAAATATTATTTCCATAAATTTTCTATTTTATGTAATAAATAAATTTGAAGAAAATAAAATGTAGAACACATCTGTGTATTTAATAATTTTCATTATCATTTAAATTAAAAGATTACATGTAAGTAATAATAAATAATCATTTATATGTGTTTCGCTTTTATACATCTTGTTATATTAATTTTTTATTAACATTTTTTTTTATTTTACAAAATCAAAGATTATATTATATCAACTTTTTTAATATATTATGAATAAAAATATAAAATAAAGAACAAAAGATGTGTCATATTACTAAGTGTTACATTTACTTGATTACATATATGTAATCATGTAACTTATTCTTCAAAAATTAAAAAATGAACATAAGTAATATGATTACATATATGTAATCATGCCTGTGAAGAAAATGACGAAGAACACTAGGTACATATTGTTACATATGTTACATTGATTACATATATGTAATTCATAGATGTCACATATACTTGATTACATATATATAATCAATCAAACTAAACAATGTAAGCACATATATATAAGTTGATTACATATATGTAATCAACGACACATATTAAAAAAAGCACATAAGTAATATGATTACACATATGTAATCATGCTTGTGAAGAAAATGATGTAGAACACTAGGTACATATTGTTACATATGTTACATTGATTACATATATGTAATTCATAATGTTACAACCTTGTATTCAAAGTGTTCTAATGACATGATAACCTTATATGAGAAATCACGCTTTGCTGAAACTTTCTTGGTTTCCGATTACACCTGGTAATTGAATCCATTTGTGTCACTGTATTAATAAACACAATTTATCAATAACAGTAAATACATATACGTGTGTATATATATACACACGCAAGAACTAATATAATCCATGAAAAGCTTGTTTAAACAATTGATAAAATATATGTAGGCAATTCCTTTTATGCCATTTTATCTTTAATTCACGGAAGTTTTAAACAAAAAGTGGGGACCACTAGATCTTAACCATTGATTTATTTGATCAAAGGTTCAGAATCATTCCTATCCTTCTCACGTTAAACATCCTTTGTATTGGATCCACCTCCTAATTGTCCAAGGGAACTAGAGACCACTTCACTCAAAATGGTATATGTATAGGGCATATGTAGGGGTCAGTCGCAACTGCCCCAGCCACCGTCCCACCACCTTTGTAGTATACCACGAGTGTGTCCTTGCCTGGTGTTAATAGATCAAACAAATAATTCCTAAAACAGATAATTCCTAAGCAGTTAATTTCCTAAGCAGATAATTTCCCAAACGGGTAGTTCCCACATTCTTCAATACTGACATCCACCTAATGTACCGTAAATGGTATATATATAGGGCATATGTAGGGGTCAGTCGCAACTGCCCCAGCCAACGTCCCACCACCTTTACGATACACCACGTGCATGTCCTTATCGAATCATTAGGGCACACGTAAGCAAGAAATCAGTAAGTAACATATGTATTCAGATGTATAACAGGAGTTCAGTTAACATGTAATAAACACATAAGCATGAAATCCTGAATATACTAACTAGTGTATGAATTTCTTCATACTAGGGTATCCTACGGTTATAGACTAGGTCAACCATTTCTAGTAACCTAATTCCCTATAACCCAGGCTCTGATACCAATCTGTAACACCCCGACCGATGGCGGAAACGTCGGGATGCCACGAGGGATGTGTAGATTGTTCAAAAGCTCGTGGGCATCTAATTAAATCATCACATAACATTTAATCAACCAAATTAATTACATCAAAAATCATGTTTATCTTGAATTAGTTACATCAAATACAAAAGAGATTTAGCTATCTAACTAAATTCTAATCGCCAGAATTTCAGTTATTTAGCTAAGTCCAAGAGTCCTATATGATGATGTCCAAAATAGAAGAGATCATCCTCCTCAACCTACTTGTCTTCATTACCTGAAACATGTGAAAATCAAGTGTCAACTACGAAGTAGTTGGTGAGTAATCATAAGTTTTTATACTTAAAATGGTTTTATAAAATGAATATAAAAGTTTATGTTTAAAATGGTTTTATAAAAGGTTTAGATAAAATGAGTATGAATGCTTATGATTTTTCTGAGAAAATCCACATGAGTACCTGTGAGAATATCCAACACAATCATCCCAGCACAAAATCCAAATACATAACCAACACATTATCACATAATCAATTTAATCATAGTTAAACATAGATAATCATAGACAATAATAGATAATCAACCACATAAACATTCAACAAATCTCAAACATCAATATTCTCAAATAGTATCTGTGACAAAACATGGAATTTATGTAATTAACATAAGTTAAATACATGATCCATGGAGTGGTGGCTAACCATGTGACAATACATGAAATCAAATGCAACTAACCGAAGTTAAAGGCAATGATTCATGGAGTTGTGATAATCCAAGTGGCAATACATGTAATCATTGTTATTGACCGGGGTCAATGACAATGTTACACGGATGTATAATAATCAGTGATAATCCATAATAATGATAATCCATAATATGAATATCATATTGATAAACAGGTATCATCCATGTGTTATCAAAATAATATTTAAATTGGTATACATGTTTCACCTCCGAGTTTTAAGTTGGTGGGTTTGCAACTCCTCTGTTCTGATTAATATTCTGATTGGCTTGAGTCAGTTGATTCACCAATCCAGAAATGAGTGTTGCTAACTCTTGTATGTCAGAGTTGGCATTACCGTTAGCATCTTCAGAGTTCGTATCGTCTCCGTTGTGACGGCGTGGCGGCATGTTTCTGAAGAGATTAGAAACATGTTACTACCGTTTACAACGTAAATCATACAAACTATGGTCAAATGAGTTCATTTAAACAGTTAGGATTACATATAGACATATAGTGTAACAGCAAGTACCAGATCGTCCGGCAAGTCCGTACGGTATGTGTATTTTCACCTTATACTATGTGTACATACGTGAGTTTAAACAGTACTTGTATTAACAGAATCCTAAATACAAGAAATCGTTGTACGTATTTTCGTATAAACTTAAATACATCAAGTACAACGTACATTTGAAACATTAGTTGTGTTTATTAAGTGAAAACTTAATTACAATTAACACAACAAATCATGAGAAACAACGGTATTCAAACGATATTCAGAAACATATCGGTTGCGATCTGATGTCCACAGATGACAGGAATCAGATGACCGACAAGTCGATACAAAAACAATGTGAAAACAGAAAGTATAGTTGAGTCCGACAGTGAGGAAACACAATTAAAACATAATGCAGTGTTATTTCAGAATGACGAACTGACAGTGTGTTTGCGTGAGTGACGACTCACACAAACATATCTGTGAGTTTAGAATTCTGAAATAATGACTGAAAAGTAGAAAACAAAAGTCAGAAAGCAAAACCATCGTCGTATTCGTTCGGGTGACGATTCGAACGAATTACGCGCGAAGGTTACGCGATCTGACGAAACGAAAACGAAAACGCGTCACGAACGAAAATAATTTAATAAAATCAAATAAATAACATTTTACAATTTTGAAACTCATCAAAATAATTAAATTAGTTTCTTTTATTTAAAACCATTTAAATTACGCGTAATTTTTCCGGAAACATAACGAAAATGCGAACCGAGCAAACGAAACGAACCCGAACATCACGCGGGATATATAAACCCTAAATAAGAGAGTTTTCTCATTTTTCATCTTCTCCTTCTCTCTCCAACTCCCATTTCCGGCTACCACCACACCACCACCAAGAATCACCTTCTCTCCTCCATATCTCCCTCAATACTTGGCCAAATCACTCCATTTTCGAACCTACACGAAGCTCTCATCACCCTCTACACGAAAGTACAACCGATCTGAGAAGAAATCCACTGAAACGAGGTAATTCGTGGTTGAAAGTAGCTATTTTTTAGGGTTTTCACCCACCTTGCGTAACCTAGAACCCTAACCGGTTCTACGCCTATTTTCTTCGACCCACAACCCTTGAAGCTTAGTCCTTGCATATCCCCACCATGGAACACCCCTGGATAGCTTGAAAAGTCCACTGGTTCGAACCCCATGGTCGTTCTTGCCCAGCCCGGCGAAGGAGCCACATTCGGCGAATGAACTCATGAGGCTGTCGAATGAAATCACGGTCAAATCAACTGCCGACTGAACCACCTTCGACGAATGAGCAAACCTGACTAACATACGGCCGAATGACTCCCTTCGCCCATCACACTCATTCGATCGGGAAACACACTCATTCGGCCGAAGTAGGACTGCCTCATTCGAGCCTCCCTCATTCGCCAACATCATCATCTTCATTCGACCGGTTGATATTCGGCAACATTACATTCGGAAATCTCATACTCAACAGGTCCTCATTCGCCAGCCACCTTTCACTCGGCAGATAACCATTCGATCCAGATGTGCCATTCGGCTAGGTCCTTAGTCGGCCTACCAGCATCTGGTACTCAACAGTCGACCACCTCCATTCTATGGACAAACCCATTCGGCTGATTCTTGTGATAACGATGGTTGACCAAGGCAGCCACCACAAAGCTCATGACCTACCTTATTTAGCCCAGCAGTAACTCGTCAGGCCCAACAGTGGCCCATAACCTCTTTTGTTCAGCCCATAGCTCACAACATCAGGCCCAACATCTCTACATTCGGCCCATTTACTCTTGGAAGGCCAACAGAAAGTGGATGGCCCAAGGCCCACAGTTTATGGCTCAAGGCCCACTGTATTTGGCCCAAGGCCACGATTCTTGGCCAACAGCCCAAATTTTAGGCCCGCAATTGTTTCAGCCCATGTAAGCGAGGCCCAGCTTGGCCCATTAACTTTATTGGTGAAGGCCCGAGACAAAATTCATTGGGCCCATCAAAATCCACCCGAGGCCCACAGAAATTGATTTAAGGCCCATTTTGAGGCCCTTGTCCTCACTTTTGGAGCCACTTTGTCATTAACTTGGTCAACAACCTATTTCTGACCCACTTTTGATTCCAACAGCCCTATATGACTCTAGGCCCAACAAATATTGCCTAGGCCCACCTTGGGCCCAATAAATTCCTTAGAGGCCCAAAACAAGGCCCACAAGGCCACTTGAACACTAGCTTTTGTAACCTTTGGCAAGGCCTTTATGATTCAACACCTAATATCATTGGCCCAACTTAAATTGTTGGCCCACATGACTAAAGAACTATTGTAACTCTTTAACTCAACACTAATACGTATGATAACCAAGGGATTACTACCAAAACGGCACTTTTTGCAACAAAGTCTTGTAACTTATAACATGACTTCATGAAACTACAAATGGGCTTTAATACAAACTAGATAAGACAAGAATAAATCAAAGAAAGTCTATGGATTACAAGAACCAATAACAAATAAAGATGGGCCAACAGAGACCGAAGACTTTAAGTGTTGGCCAAAGCTTATGGCTAACACATACATACACATAAAATCCCTATAATTCATACTAATAAGTTATAAACATCGTGAAATCAATACAGGATCGTGAAAATACACTCAAGCACAATCAAGAGCGCGTACATTCTTGTTTAAGCTAAGTCAAACACAACAACTACAAGGTGAGTTCATATGCCCCTTTTTACTTTAAATCTTTACTGATTTTAACTCTCGGGGCTGAGAAACATGTTTGCTTTTATTTATTTAAAAGTTTGCTTAACATGTTATTATACTTTGATTTGATAATATTAAATTGCTTATTATCATATATCATTGTATGCATGCTTGTATGATTATGAGATAACAGGGAAACTCATATGATTATGATAAGATAATTTCCTAATCATCAATACATTATAATAACTTAGTTATAAGATTATAACTTATAACACTTAGTTATTTCCAGATGATCAAGTACTTAGACAATTTACATTTAATCATATAACGAGAACAATCCCACACGGATACTTTGGGATCACATGGAATTCAGTAAATGATGATCATGATAACGTAACTTCATGGGATTCTTATCATTTACAGTAAATGATGATCATGATAATGTAACTTCATGGGATTCTTATCATTTACACATAATTAACATAATGTAATAAGACAAGTTCTTATTCGACCTTGTTAAGTACACGAGAACAACCCCACACGGATACTTTGGGATCACATGGAATTCAGTAAATGATGATCATGATAACGTAACTTCATGGGATTCTTATCATTTACAGTAAATGATGATCATGATAACGTAACTTCATGGGATCCTTATCATTTACACATAATTAACATGATGTAATAAGACAAGTTCTTATTCGACTTTGTTAAGTACACGAGAACAATCCCACACGGATACTTTGGGATCACATGGAATTCAGTAAATGATGATCATGATAACGTAACTTCATGGGATTCTTGTCATTTACACCCGATTATCATAATGTAATAAGACAAGTTCTTATTCGACTTTGTTAATCACATGATACAATCCCACACGGAAACTTTGGGATTACACGGCGGGATAGGGGAGAATGAAATGCATTTTAATCTGATTACGTGAGGATTAAAATGGATTCCATTCGGATTCTATACGCTGCATTTGGAGACACCTGATGAACAGTTAACTAATACTTTTAATTAAATTAAAAGTGTATCATAAAAGTTAACCTCACAAGTAATAGAATAATATAAGGATCAGATTTAAATAATCTAAATTCCTTAATTCAACGAGGGTTTATCAATACTTCGATTTGATGACTAAACCCCTCTTACTATATTATTATTCTACATATGATTACACAGCGGACAATTCGGATAGTTGGGAAATGGACATCTTTAGTTGTATCGCAAGTGGTGTGAAACTTGGTTGAGTATGTGGTGGGATAGCGTCTGGGCTTGACCCTTTCGTGATTCCCTATATATAAGCATACTTAGTTAGGTGATATACTACTTGTACATATAACTAAGGAGATGCCATTGGGTGGAACAGGTGAAACAAATATACAAGCAACAATTATATCATTGTGAATGTGTGCATGATCAGTTCAATGGTTTTCAATTTGCTTACTTATGAACTCACCAACCTAGTGTTGACTTTGTTTAAATTACATGTTCTCTCAGGTGACGAACAGGTGTAGATACTATATGCAAATGATAAGCTAGTGGACTCATAGAAGACCTAGCTTTCTTTTGATTGCATACTTTTGATATGACAGAACATTGAATCACTTTTGTATATCTTGTACAGATCAAGATATAAACTCATTGATTCTTTTTGATTAGATTTACTTAGTTAAATTATGATGTACAATGTAATTTAACTTTGTAATTCTAATTCATGTCATGATTAGCATTTCTCATTTATATCTCATGTGCTACGTAAACAATCTGGTCATTTGATTATCAACTCAATGATATCGCGCCCCGGGAACATTCAGCCCGACGGGAAAACACGATCCGTTTCCGCCGGCCCGGGGTGTGACATATAGGAACTATATTTTTCTCCTATCTGTCATTAAACTCATAGCATTTATAAATTTCCTAATATTATACTAAGTGTCCTAGTTGGTCATAACTAAAATTAGCTAAGTATTCCTAAGTTCCATACATTCCCCACCCTATACCAACACTGACAACCTCCCGATGCAATGCAACAAGCTTATATATAGGGCATATGCAGAGGTATATCGCAATCTCCCCTACACCATCCCACCACCGTTGCATTGCACCACGATTATGCCCTTGTCAGAATTTAGGGTGTATCATGTATCTTACCACAATCTCACTTCACAACCCGTATCCTAGATAGGATAATTTCGAGTGAAGTGGTCTCTAGTTCTCTTGGACCATTAGGTTTGCTTAATGTCTAAGTTCACCTGACATGTAGGTTTGCATATTTCTAAGTTCACCTAATGTCTAAGTTCACCAAAAGTCCATACTACTCCCAATGTCCATAATTATCAATAAGGATTCATATCATCACTGAGTGCTCTTATTGTCACTAAGTGTTCATATCCTCCCTATAATTTATTCTCATCAAGTGTCCATACCATCACTAAGTGTTAGTATCATCACTATGCGCTTATATTATCCCCAAGTGTCTATATCATCACCCAAGTCTACAGTCCATCACTAATCGTTTATATCATTCGTTGATCCTATACACCCCACGTGTCCAATAAGTGTGTCTGTTAATGAATTTATATGTGTTTATCAAATGTGATCATCCAAAGTGTCAATCCAAACCAACCTTAACCAACATACCATCAACATTATCCTCACAACAAATCCTAGTAATATCCTAAGTTCCTGACACTGACAGACTCCCAATATACTACAAATGGTATATGTATAGGGCATATGTAGGGGTCAGTCGCAACTGCCCCAGCCACCGTCCCACCACCTTTGTAGTATACCACGAGTGTGTCCTTGCCTGGTGTTAATAGATCAAACAAATAATTCCTAAAGCAGATAATTCCTAAGCAGTTAATTTCCTAAGCAGATAATTTCCCAAACGGGTAGTTCCCACATTCTTCAATACTGACATCCACCTAATGTACCGTAAATGGTATATATATAGGGCATATGTAGGGGTCAGTCGCAACTGCCCCAGCCAACGTCCCACCACCTTTACGATACACCATGTGCATGTCCTTATCGAATCATTAGGGCACACGTAAGCAAGAAATCAGTAAGTAACATATGTATTCAGATGTATAACAGGAGTTCAGTTAACATGTAATAAACACATAAGCATGAAATCCTGAATATACTAACTAGTGTATGAATTTCTTCATACTAGGGTATTCTACGGTTATAGACTAGGTCAACCATTTCTAGTAACCTAATTCCCTATAACCCAGGCTCTGATACCAATCTGTAACACCCCGACCGATGGCGGAAACGTCGGGATGCCACGAGGGATGTGTAGATTGTTCAAAAGCTCGTGGGCATCTAATTAAATCATCACATAACATTTAATCAACCAAATTAATTACATCAAAAATCATGTCTATCATGAATTAGTTACATCAAATACAAAAGAGATTTAGCTATCTAACTAAATTCTAATCGCCAGAATTTCAGTTATTTAGCTAAGCCCAAGAGTCCTATGTGATGATGTCCAAAATAGAAGAGATCATCCTCCTCAACCTACTTGTCTTCATTACCTAAAACATGTGAAAATCAAGTGTCAACTACGAAGTAGTTGGTGAGTAATCATAAGTTTTTATACTTAAAATGGTTTTATAAAATGAATATAAAAGTTTATGTTTAAAATGGTTTTATAAAAGGTTTAGATAAAATGAGTATGAATGCTTATGATTTTTCTGAGAAAATCCACATGAGTACCTGTGAGAATATCCAACACAATCATCCCAGCACAAAATCCAAACACATAACCAACACATTATCACATAATCAATTTAATCATAGTCAATCATAGATAATCATAGACAATAATAGATAATCAACCACATAACCATTCAACAAATCTCAAACATCAATATTCTCAAATAGTATCTGTGACAATACATGGAATTTATGTTATTAACATAAGTTAAAGACATGATCCATGGAGTGGTGGCTAACCACGTGACAATACATGAAATCAAATGCAACTAACCGAAGTTAAAGGCAATGATTCATGGAGTTGTGATAATCCAAGTGGCAATACATGTAATCATTGTTATTGATCGGGGTCAATGACAATGTTACACGGATGTATAATAATCAGTGATAATCCATAATAATGATAATCCATAATATGAATATCATATTGATAAACAGGTATCATCCATGTGTTATCAAAATAATATTTAAATTGGTATACATGTTTCACCTCCGAGTTTTAAAACAAAACAGTTTAAAAAGGGAGGTTATAAGAACTCACCTGAGTCAGATTCAGCTTTCTCGTATAATGCGCGCTCATGTATAAAATCAACCAGAACTCAATCACCTGTAATTATCGTGGTTTTCGGGTTTATAAGTATATGCTTTGCATTTCAATTAATTATCCCTACATGTTTTTCCTTTAATATTAATCGTGTCATTAACTTAGTTTGTTTCACCTAAGTTACATGATTCAACTAATAATTTATAATTAGTCATCGTTAATTTATAATTCAAACTTGTTAGTTTTAAAATTATATACGATTGATATTTACTTATGATTCTCGTATGTTCACTTCTCCTAGATAAGTAAACTAAGGGAAATATTATCTTTATTCATATACACCTTCACACATACATGCACGTTCACCAAATTCCACCTTCATCACCTAGATTTTGAACTCCACTTTAGGTTTAGCGAAATCATATTCAAGTTACCCCCCCCCCCAAAAGATTTAAGCCATATTAATTCATAATTTAGAGTTTATGTGTGTATATATATATATACTATAAAGGTGGTGATCTAAGGTAGCCATGCATGCATGAGTGTGTTTAACTCCAACCCTCTTTGCTTACCACAATTAGTATAAGTTTATGTAGCCCCTCACTAATTCCCAAGGAAGTTTAGGTCGGACATCTCCTAGACCAGTGAACCTTTTGTAGATCCCCCCTTAGGTTCGGCCCTAACCTCATCAAGGTTCGGCCAAATGAAAGAGGAAAGGTTCGGGGTCCCCATGGTTCGGTATTACCAAGGTTCGGGTAAAGGAAAATGGTTCGCGACTAGATGCTAGGTTCATCCAAACCAGGGTTCGGTCGCCTCATGGGTTCGTCTGAGTGATAAGGCTTGCTGTCCACCTTCAACTAAGCAATCCGAGGTTCGCCGGTTGAAAGGTTCGGCTACCAAGTTGTGAAGGTTCGGCTCATTATGGAAGCAAGGTTCGGCCAACAAGGCTGGTGCAGGGTTCGGCTCATCTGCTAGGTTCGTGGTCTCATGGGTTGGATATGGATGTGGGCCAAGGATTTGCAGGCAAGGGTTCGTGAGCCACGAGGGTTCGGCCCCCTTGCTGTATTGCGAACCTGTCATGCCATCATCACCCTTCTCAAGCATTTCGGCTGTAAAGGTTAACCGTGGCCTCCCTTATATCCCTACCAACTCGTATAACAAGTTACAAGAACCCTAATCTCGATTATAAGTTGTCAATCATATACACATCTCATTTCTAACAAAACCGAAAAGTAAAACGTAGATTTACCTCTATACGTTGTTCAAATTTAAGGTTTCTTCTTATATTCTTGTTCCTCTCGATCACACGAACGCGTGGACACCAAGATCACTTGAATCCGTCGAGTAACGAAGGAGAAATCGTAGAGAGAAGTTAGAGAGAGAAAGCTTGGGCGTGGATGTGTTCTAGAGAGAGAAATGCAAGATGAGAAATGAGGAGGAGGGTGGTAACCTCCTTGCTTATATCGCGTGTGGTTCCCGCATGTTCGGTCTCGTTTTTATCGCGATAAAACATAATTATTGCTCAGTTTTCCTCGTAAATAAATATTTAAACGTAAGAAGTTTAAGTAATTATTTTTTACTTTAAATAAAAGGGTTTCTTGATCAAAAGTGTTTTATAAAACCATTTCGAATAAAATTGTTTCGTAATAACAATTTCGTTTTATTTTCGTTAAATCATTTATTTAATTAAAATGTTTTGTTCAAATTTGTTTTAAGTTGTGATTCCTAATAAATACTATTGGTTTTCATTTATTCACTTAATATCGTTAATATTATTTAATTATCTCGTCGAAACGCGTTACTTGCGTACGTATTCGTAAAGATCGTCACATTTTCGAATCCGACGCTCGTACCGTATTTCGATTCGATTTACAATTTATGAAATATCGTTTCAGAATATTATTCTCAATTATTAAATTCGTGTGAATCGTCACCCACGCGAATACATTTATTAAGTTAATATTTCTGAATTAATATTCGCGTTTTAGTTATGTTCGTAACCTCACCATCGCGTAATTGTTTTTATTAAAACTCCCATTATTTTATTAATTATAATATTGTCAATCCCAATCAAAAACCCGCTAAACCATATCACTGACACATCCATGATAGACCGAAATATGCATATGTATAGGGCATATGTAGGGGTCAGTCGCAACTGCCCCAGCCACCGTCCCACCGCTATTTTGATAAACCATGACCATGTGTCCTTGACTATGTTTAGCAACCAAACCTTAACAAACTCCCAATCCCTTTCCATTTCATACCAACATCCATAATCTGTGAAATGTGACTGCGATAAACTCTCTGGTTCTGTTTATTTGGGTTTCAACTAAACTTACCATGGTTTACGCGTATAATATGTTCTCAATGTATACCAATAACAGTGATAATCATCAAATAATACATCATCATTAATAATTATAAATCTCAGATCGTAACAGTACAATCGTCCAGATGTATGGACGACCGGAAATACAGTGATGTTACATTAATGTAAAGTGTCTTCTGTTGTTCAAACAAGTGTTCTTTGATAAGAATGTCTTATGATTTGGTCTTGATGATGGAAAGCATCTCTGAACCATTCTTGAATAAAACATACATCGGCAGAAGGATCTTCTCGAAAGTTCTTGTATCGGAAGCTGCAATGTTCAGCATCATTCCAGAAGCTTTGTGTTTGTTAATTAAAGATACAAGGTTATCTTTTGGACATAGTCAACTCTTCTGGAGATCTAACATATCTTCCAAAAGACTAATGACTTACAAAGGATAGCCTTATCCTTTTGATGCTCATCTTGGACTTTTGGGAATGAGGCCAAGGACTTAGAGTATTTGTCACACCCCGGGCTCTCGACGACCTAAGTGCTGTGACCCGAATTGGTTTCGTTATTAAATACAGTCTCGGTCAGAGTTCATTACTCTTTTTCATATGTTTCAGCGGAAGCGTTGTTTTATTAAATTAATAATTTTACAAATAATTCAGATGCATGGATGTGAAAACCGTTTTTTCATGATTTATAAATAGTTCATACGCATGGGTATGAAAACTCACTGTCACAATTTATAAAATAACTGTTCATAAATAACTTTTCTGGATTTCCAAAAATTTCATACGCATAGTTATGAACATCATCATTTCATATAATTGTAAACCGGATCTTCACAACACATAAATTCAAATCATTTATAATATACGGTTTATATATGACTTGGAGACATAGCTCCAATAGCTCCATGGTCTCACCACAAGATCCTATTCAAGGCATCATAGACCAAGAATCTCTAATCTTGCTTTCTTTTACATTTTATTATAACCTGAAAAGTTTTTTAAAAATAAAACGTCAACATAATGTTGGTGAATACAAATAACAGACTCGATATGTAAGCATGGCATGTTCGGTCCTTTAACCATAATTAATAATGGCAATACTACACATTTAGCAGGTTATTTCACTGATCGATACAACCACTACATACCCTGGCTTGTACTGTCAATGGTTAGGAACAACAGCGGAGTGCGCCTTACAATTGTTCCCTCCAGCCCACAGCCCGTCACTGGTTAGGTTGCCTGCGGAGTGCGTCTTACGTATAATCTTCCAGCCCACGTTACCAGCCACGTATGGGAATTTCACCCATAGCGGATACAATTTGCAAATCATACGTATACTAATGGTCTAAATGTTGGTCTAATTAATAGTATCCCTTTATGCGTCAAAGTTTAAACATACAATGCTTAAAAAAATTCATTTATAAATTTAAAAGAAGTTAGATGTATTCATCTGGATTTTGGTTGGTTGGGTGACAACTCAGAACTTCTCAATATAAATGTGGGCAGCGTTTCTTCTTAATATATCCTTATAACTATTTGCAAGGATGACTCCAGATGCGTTTACTTTTTCTGTTCCTAAATTGATCATAAGTTCAACATAATATTTATATAACTATCGGGTCAGATTTTAATCCTAACCGTATAAGTTAATAATAATATAAGAAACCTAAAATTTATAAATTAAATTTACAAATTAAAATAGATACATGATCGTATACTGATTGTTTTAGGGAATTTTCAGAACAATGGTATCCTCAGAATGAACTTCGACTTGACTTTACTTTTTCGTATATTCAAGATCTTCAGAAATTTAATTCGTTTGGTATCTTTACTAATATATATATGTATGTATGTATGTATGTATGTATGTATGTATGTATGTATGTATGTATGTATGTATGTATGTATGTATGTATGTATGTATGTGTGTGTGTGTATGTATGTATGTATGTATGTATGTATGTATGTATGTATGTATGTATGTATGTATGTATGTATGTATGTATGTATGTATGTATGTATGTATATGTTTGTTAACCGCCTTTCTAATTTTCTTCGTTTGAGATTTTGATGACAAGTACATGTATATCTTCAATTTTGAAGATAACTTCACGTAATTAATTTTTTTTATAATAATAATAATTATTATATTTTATAATTAATTTAGCTCAAGTTTTATTTTTCTCTCATAACTTTTAAAATATTGCGTTTTATAAAATTCTAAAAATACTGCTAACACCGGCTCATTTTTTCTCTACGTTTCGACCTAAGTTTCATTAAAAACGGAGAAAGTTTAATTATAATATATTTTATTAATTAATTAATTTTTTAGACGGTTTCCTATAATAGTTACTGATCGTTCAAATAACGATTATTTCTAATAATTGTTTCATCCAACCTATTCGTTTAAACGAACGCTAAAAATTTTGAATGTTTATTTCAATCATATACTATCGAATAATCATATTTATAAAATAAAACATTTTATATTATTAGTTGAGACCTTAAAATTTAATTAATCGTTTTTATTATTATGTTTTTGACTTATAAAATTTTAATTATAATTGAGAGTATTTTATTTATATCCATAAAACTGGATGTTACAGTATTTTAGAAAGCACCAGCCTTTAGATCTTATAGCCTCCTCCTAGGCTGATGATGCTTCCATTACTTCATTTAGTTTCCTTAGAGTCTCAGCTCTTCCCTTGGCCCATCTTGTGTTAACTATGCCATCCTTGTGGTTTTCAGGATTGTGGAGAAGGAGATTTTCAAGATAAAAAACGATAGGGGTAGTGACAAGTTTGAGCTCTCTAAGAGTGAGTTTCATGATGCCATTGTTACTTTGTTTCGGAGTGAATATATTGTCATTGGCACTAAAACTCCACTCCACAATGGGGATGTAACACCTTATAAGCCCTAGTGCATGCTTAGGTTCAGAATCAGATTCATCATTAGGTTCAGGTTCAGGTTCAGGCTTCTTCTTTTTCTGGCCATTGTTTTTCTTCTTGTTGTAAAGCTTTGAGTGCCTTCACCTTGATTTTTGACCTCTTTCCTTGCCTCTGCTCCCTTTGTTCCTGTAGCTTCCTTAGCTGCTGCTATATTAGCAGCAGCTGCCTCTTCAGTTCTCCTCTCAACTTCCTTTGCAGGTCACTTAGGATCTAGATTTGTGGATTTTTTTTCTTTGTTGAATGCTTCTTTATTTTAATCACTGAGGATAGAGACACATTGTCAAAAGAGGGACTGGATGGAGGAGAGATGGTTTCTTTCTTTGGGAACAAGGCCCTAAAGGCAACTTCATACATGTACCCTTCTCCTTCTTTGTCTTCCTATTCAGAGATGTAACACCTCAAAGTTTAATACAAGTCATTTTACTCATGGGTGGGTAACTGATTTAATAACTAGAACAAGAATGAAATAGGAAAGAAGAGAACACATATATACGATCCATTAAAGAAGAAACGAAAAATAAAAACAAGGATGAAGCTCACGAAAATAGAAGTACTCAAAAGTGCCCAAGTTCACGAAGCCAAAAGTACACGGATTCAATTTCGTGACCACCATTTCGTGAACCCTAATTCGTGAATTTAGCCTATATATAGAAGTGCCTAGGGAAACATGATCAGTTTAGGCTAGCATTACTCTATCTCTCTCTCTCTCTCTCGAGTACTTGAAGGGGCAAGTTTGTGAACTACAAGAAACGACTTTTGCTCGACCAAAAGAAGGAGGAAACGCACGAGAAGTTACAAGGAGGATCATCCAACATCTGGAAGGGTTTGATTCGTTAAAGTTATGATTTTTTAGACAAAAAGGAAAACATGCATAAAGATCATGCCTTTATGCAGAAAGTTTGTTCCTTATTGGTTCCAATGCGTTGGTAGGGCCATAATCGTAGAACTAATTTTTCAGATGTTTTATGCAGAAAAGACGAGAGTATTCGAAAAGTACACGAAAAGGGAACATCTGAACCCTTCTTTGTTCGTGAACCCTTGGTTCGTGAACCCTTCGTTCATGTACTCTAAAGACTTTGTGAACTCCATGAGTTTGTATACTTTGGAGAGTTTATGAACTTCATGTTTTCGAATACTAGGGGCTAGTTAAACGAGCTATGAGGACTCAGAATAAATTCTAAGTATAGGATAAAATGTAATGAGATGATGCAACAATGTAGGTTATTGAGTCCTAGCCGAGACGAACCAGTCTATGAAGCTAAGAGCCCTACTACTATCCGGTGAGTTCTAGATGCCCTACTTTAACCTGTTACGTGTGAATATGTTTTGGGCTATCATACATGTTGTGATAATGATTTAAGATGCTTGATGATATATGTGAATGTTTTAAGATAACGGATTCCTGATAATAAGATATGATGAGTTACACATGGAAAGATGCTAGAATGATGAATGCATGTAAATGTGTTATGATAACGATAGCATGATGATGTGATATGATGATCAATGTATGATGACATGCTATGATAATGATTACTATGATGCTATGTTATGATGAAGTCCTATGCTGCTAGGATAAGGTTATGATGTTATAACGATAATATGCTACCATGACATGTTTATGATGCTAAGATGTTATGATGTATGATGATAAGATGAAAGCATGACATGTTTATGATTCTAAGATGTTATGATGTTATGATGATAAGATGATCGCATGACATGCTTATAATGCTAAGATTTTATGATGTAATATCGATACCATGCTAGCATAACATGCTATGATAAAGGAATGATGCTCCCATAATCTCTATGGGCTAAATATGATGATGGCCCCGTACTCGTTACGGGGAGGGTATGAAAGTCAACCCGACTATAACATTGTATGAGAGTCAACCTGACTAACAGGGTATGAAGTCAACCTGACTGTAATAGGGTATGAAAGTCAACTTGACTATAACAGGGTATGAGAGTCAACTTGACTATAACAGGGTAAGAGTCAACCTGACTATAAGAGGGTATAAGAGTCAGCCTGACTATAACAGGGTATGAGAGTCAACCTGAATATAATAGGGTATGAGAGTCAACCTAACCATAACAGGTATGAGAGTCAACCTGACTATAACATGGTACGAAAGTCAACCTGACTATAACATGGTATGAGAGTCAACCTGACTATAACAAGGTATGAAAGTCAACTTACTATAACAGAGTATGAGTCGATCGGACTATAAACATGGAGCCTTGTGCCTGCATAAGCCCGTTGTTCATGTTGATGACAATGGTTGCATGATTACGATGACTATGACGATTACTTAATATGGTTTATGTGAATGTAAAGATGTTTTTCACATGAATGATTCTTTAACTCATACAGCATTTACAATGTTTATTAAAACTATAACTCACCAGCAAAAGTTGACTTTTTTGCATGTATGTCAGGTTGAAGGATAGGTGCAAGGACAACATGTAGCTCCTGGCACGAAGATAAAAGATCCGGTGGTGGTTACGGCAAATATGATATGTGTTTAATACAGGAAATTAGGTGTTTTATGTTTTGACAAACTATTTTTAATTCCGCTGCAATATTTATGAAAGTTTTGGTTTAAGAAGTATGAGATGATGATGTAAACCCAACTGTAAGAGGTACTCGGGATCAGGGCCTCTCAAGTTGGTATCAGAGCCATAGTTTTAAAGATCTTGGCATACCAAATTCCTAAGACTTAAATTGAGAATGGGATTAAGTGATGCAGATTACCACCATGGAAGAATGTTTATGTATGAAATAGAATGAATGAGAAAGAAATAGTTAAGGACTAGGAAGGTAGCCAAGGGTGTGCATGATGATGAGATGGGATGGGAGATGTTTAGAGCATATAAGTTGGGTAAATGGTTAATAACACCTAATCAACGTCATTAATGATTTACAAAAACTATTTCGTGCTAAACTGATTCCCTTACTGACTTACATTTTTACATCCTGTAAATAGCTAAACGGCTGGGGGGAAAAAGGGTAGACCCCGAAAGCAACCTCATACAACTGAGGAGCCGCA